>JAWQFJ010000285.1:72383-84883 GCA_034096865.1 Theodoxus fluviatilis | reverse complement strand
AGCTGGGTGAAAGACCTAATTTTTTTCAAAATAGTGGCTCTACTTACTGTCACGGCAAGTGTAGTGTTTTCTTAGCTTGACAAAGTGCAGCATTTGGCTAGTTTTGGCAAAGAAAGACCTTTCTAGCCATACCAAGTTTAGCTTTATAGCTTCAGTATTTATTTGACTACGATTTTTCAAACTTGGTCCATTTTCATGCGATTGCAGGGGACAGACGCACTAGAAATTCTGCACCTTGAATGAGTTAATGTGTAGATATGATTCAACTGAGGAATGCACCTGTCACCATAAACATTGATGAATAATGGCATGAAGATTCTTTGCATATCATGCATTGTAAGTAAATGGAGTATAAACTTTAAAAAGGCAAAATTATGTGGAAGGGATCTCCTTTGAACATCTTACTGAGATGACTAAGTTATTAAATGGCACACATTACTTTCAGGAGGGGCTACTGGCTCACAGTGGTCACAAAAGCACGTGTGGCCAAAATTATTTAACATATGAAAGATATGCAAATGAGTGTTTTTTTATATAAAATAAAGAGCATATGTGAAAGGCCACTTTTCACTCTCAACATAAAAGCAGTGGCTGAAAAGTGCAGTATCATAGTGATCTGCAATCTAATCTCCAACTTTTCTTCATTCTTATTATCTCAGGTCCCATTCAGCCGCTGCCACTGAAACCCATGTCTCGGACATGGGCGGCCCCAAGCAGGGTATGCCACTGGGGGTACCTGTGTGTGAGGTAAAATTCATGGCCCAATAGGGCTTTGGCTTTCCACAGGTGTGTGCTGCAGCTGCTTGATATAATCAAATACCAACATGAAATATATTCTCGTAGAAAGGTTGCTGCTTTAAAAAAATGAATGAATTCCTAGAATCAATAGAAGCTTAGTCTCATTTTTGAAAATAGTATTGTTACTGAACGTCCAACTCACAAGGCATTGATGTGACAGATGCTTGTATATCTATCCAAGTATCACTGCACAGCACAGCATAATATCGCTCTAATAATATTGGAAAGAAAAAAAAAATGTGCATGGTATTTTGATCTCTTATATATATGAATGTGCTGTTTTCACACTGAAAATAAAATCTACAATCACATGAAAATGCTTTCAATGCACCGGCCAGTCAGAATCAGCTTTGCTGCAAACACTACGTTTTTCATGCTCATAGTTCTCACTTTCTCTCAAAGTCAACACAACTCATTCAAAATTATATGTATGTAAGAAAGTAAGAATGTAATGTAATGTAATGTAATGTAATGTATGTGTGTATGTATGTATGTATGTATGTATGTATGTATGTATGTATGTATGTATGTATGTATGTATGTATGTATGTATGTATGTATGTATGTACATATGTGTGTATGTATATATGCAAAGGCAGACTATGACATCGAGCTGTCATTCACTGACCCTACAGCACTCTACACGAGTTTCAAGAGCATAGAACTGGACAAAAACTTTGAGTGCTGTATGGGAGCAAGATGGTGGATGGGCTAGGATGGCTGTTTCAGCTTTCCACCTGTTTACTGCTCTTGCTCCTCACATCCGTTGTGGCTGACGTCATAGATTCAGCGTCGAGTAGGGAAATACATCCGACAACTATGTCTGTGATTTCAAGGCTCAAGATCGCCTTCCGAGTGGCACTACAGACAGGAAAGATCAAACAGCTCACGCGACACTCAGAAATACCAGCAACATGGCGGCGATGCAACGAGGTATGAGCCAAATCAACTCGGTTTGATTTGATCTTTTCGCTGTTGATTCGTGAACCCCATTTGTCAAGGAATGCTGTGAGGCAGAATGGATTAAATTTGAAAGAATGAAGAGGGCCTTTAGGCAAAAGATAGCGATCAACCCCATTCATGTGAAGAAAGCCTTCTGTCATCCGAACCCTGTTAAATGGCCTGAGTTGTTTACAGTGGTGTCTGACATATTCATGCGCGAGGACACTTTCAGACAAGAAAGCCAAACGGAACACTGTACAGCCTCTCGTTTCTGAAGTTTGTACTGGGTGTGCTCTCTCGTTTCCCTGTTTGTGCACCTGAAATGCTTTTATTCCATCAATCGTGTGTTTTGAATGCATTGCTTTTCACCATTGAATTCTTGCTGACTGACATTGCCGAGCGAGTGTTCAATGCCAGCAGGGTATCACCTGCTGCTGTGAGTGACGGTGTGGACGATCCCATTGTTGACAGGGTCAAACTCACTTGTCTTTGGCAAGAACATCAGAGCAAAGCAATTGATGTCATTGCGAATATATGTCGCCGCCCGAAACAACCAGAGTATGCCGTTGACATTCAACACATAGAAGAAAGCTTCAGAGAGAAATGCACCCGCCAGCTCGACTACCTACCGTCAGAACTTCTGTGGGTAGACGTCAACACCCCTCCACCAGATTGGACCCAGTCTACTAATCTGTTCATGCCGTAGGAACTCTTCACCGTTATAAATAGTCTTCTTCAGAGGAAAGCCCCATGAGCAGATGGCCGTCATGTATGAGACAGTCAAACAGCAGAAGACAAAACTTGCTCCAGTTTTAACTGCCATCGCAAATGCATGCCTGCTAAAATAGAAGAGTCCCTGATGACTGGAAGCATGGTGTCATTACATTCATCCCCAAAAAGAGCAGCAACTCCTCTTCTGTGGATGACTGGCGACCAATTTCCCTCCTACTGACGTCATACAAGCTACTCATGAAACTGCTCGTGAACAGCCATGTGCCTTCAATTGTCGATACTAACAGATTGTCCACGCGTCAGAAGGGAGCCATGCCACGGAATGGTTTTCAGGAGAACGTCTTTTGATGCAAAGCAGCATAAGCAATCTTCTCCACTCATCTTCCTCCCTCACTGTAGCTTTCTTTGACATCAAGGACGCCTTTGGAAGTATCGACCATCAATTCATGATCAAAGAACTGGTTGCCGGTGGATACCTCAGGCGTTCATCGACATCACAACTGATATGTACAGAAAGTCTACCTTCCAGGTGAAATCAGGAGGAAACTCACGAGATCCATACAGCGAGGGAAGGGCATTATCCAGGGGTGCCCTTGGAGCGTCATTATCTTCCAGCAAGGTATAGACAAGTGGCTCCACTGGATAGAGCATCCATACCCTGACTTGTACCTCCCAAATCCGGTGCAGGGCTATGAGGACCATATTTGTGTCACAAGCACTGACATACAGCAAATGAAAGAAGTGGTGAGAAAAACTGAGGAGTTCATGCAAGATACAGGAATGCAAGTAAAACATCAGGAATGTGGAGTTTTCCATGGAAGGAGAACAAGAAACAACTGGAATAAGAAAGACAAGACCAGTGATGCTCAATTCCTCATTCAAGGATCCTCGCTACCCGTGTACTCTAAAGATCAGCCTTACTGTTACCTCGGCTATGATATCAACCTGAGAAACACTGCAGCAACATTGCAAACAGAAAGAGTAGCAGAGGAATTAAAAAATACCTTGATGAAATTTGACGCAGCCCCCCTGCCGGTGACAGTGAAGCTCCAGGCGATTAGTATCATGTGCTCATCTAGACTGAACTATTATTTCTCCAATCTCCCTTTCACAGAGAAGTGCCTGGGCAAACTGGAGAGCGAAATCGTCAGATATGTGAGGAAATAGCTCCAGCTGAACAACTCCTCCAATCCAGACTTCATGTTCTGCCCCATGGGAGAAGGCGGACTTGGTCTAATGAACCCTCACGCCATCTACAACGTGACCCGGCTGTCTTTCACCCTGTCAGTACTGAACAGTGATGACAGGCAGGTGCGAGAAACGGTCCGAATGTCACTCAACCTACACATGGATAAACGCAAAGTGCCGTACGCTTCGCCAAATGAGAAAAATGCATTTGCAGGTTTTCGCACCAACCCTGTAGGAAAAATCCAGAAGAGCCCGGACAAACAACATCAACCGAGGTCTGTCAAATCAACATCTGGTAAATCTGTGCATCAATGACAACCTTAGTGAAATTCATAGTGAAAGCCAGGTTACAGCTCCTTAAATGCAACACCGTCTTGAATCTGTGCGACCCAGAAACCTGGGCCAAACAATATCTGAGAAGCAGTTTCCACTCAAAGACTGTTAGCCACATCATCAATAGCTGTAAAAACAAGGCTGCAATACAGAAGCGACACAACAAGGTAAGCGAAATCATCATGAACATGGCTGAGGCGAATCCTGGCGCAACCATCCTCCGTGATCAGCATGTGACTCCGTCACACTTTGCCGAAGGAGAGAACAACACATTTGAAGATGTGCGACACACTAGACCCGATGCATGCATCAACTCCACTAGAAAATCATGAGTGATAGTGGAAGTTTTTGTGCCCTATAACGCATTCGCTGATGACTGCTATCAGAGCAAGTTTTCGATAAGTACCTCCCACTCTGTCAGAAGAACGAGTTGGGATACTGTTGCAAAAATAGTAGTGCCCGTTGTGGGTTCAGTAAGGAGTGTGCACTCCAGGTTTGGGTGCGGACTCCCAGCATCACGCGCCCGAGGTGTAGCCTCTTTTTGTTCCATCAGTGACATGATTGGGTCAAACATAATCTGGAAGCAGAGGTGCAGAGTGGCAGCACAGTTGTGCATGAACGACTTTTCTATTGTCATAGACCACGTGTTGTGCATGAAACCTGTCTGAATTAGCTCAGATGCACGGTGAATTCAAGGATTTTCCCTGGCGTTCTTGGTGCAGGTAATGATTGCAGTGGTGGGTACGGTGCTTGTGACGGTGGTGCCAGCATTTTGTCGAGTATGGTAAGGGTGATATCAGTGGTTTGGTGGTGGACAAGATGGTGATGATAGTAATGATGATGAGAATACTGATGATGGTAGTGGCGATGTTGATACCGTTGATGATGATACTGCTGCTAATGATGATTAATACTGCAATACTGATTTGGTTCATATTTCCTTTAACAACTTAGACCTCTGTGATGGAGTAGTCCCTGCAATGTCTATTCCACTAGGCGGCAGACCAGTGGGTTTTCCAGTACTTGTTGTTCTTCAACCCCCCACCCCCCTTTCCTGCCCATGTTTTCAAGCTACTCTGTGTTAAGTTCATCATGTACTGAAATCGTACCAACTTTGATTAATAAAGTCCCTTTGGCATATATATGTGCGTGTGGGGTGATGATGAGGACAATGGTGGTAACTGTGGCGGAGATAATGAGAGCGATAAGATCTATTATTTTGATTTTTGACTGCCTTACAACCCAAATACCCACCTAGTACAATGTGAAGAGTGGTAACTCTTGTGCGTCTCCGCTATGCCTATTCCCCCAGGGTGTATTCAGTGGGCTATCCAGTACTTATTGTTCTCGTAACCTCTTCATGACTTCAAGTCCACATGTGTGCAATTTACAGACCTGCCAACCCACCATCATGCCAAAGACAGGGTTCGTACAGGTTTTTAGATACAAAATTCCATGACTTTTCCATGACTTTCCATGAGCCTCAATAACATTTTCCATGACTTAGCGTACTGTGATACATGACAGTTTTAAAGCGAAAAGTGTATGGCGCACGACCAAACTCACACACAATACACCCGTTGTAAAAAAAGTTTTAATTCTTTTTATTATATTTTACAGCAGATTGATTCAAAAACTGACAAATGCAAGTTAACAAACAAATCATGAATGGAGATTACTTTCATCTTTTTCAAATCTTTCTTAATTGTAAAAATCCAATAATTTGAAATAGTGCGCGATACCTTTCATGTGGCTTTTCAAGGCTGCCTCTCCCATGTTGGACACATCAAACTCTTTTTTTAAAAATCGGCACTTTGCCAATTCAGTTTCACTCGCATGACCCACTCACGGTATTTTTCGTCTCGTGTCCAAGGGTCTTGAAATCAACACTTTCCAGGCATGATGATAATCTCAAAAAAACACTGCATCACAAACAATACAAGCTCTTTTCACTTTCTCCTCGTTTGAACCAACTGACCCGACCGGCGTTGAAATGAAACATGGTCACCTAGCCAAAGAACCAATCAGGAAGCAGAAGACAAACGAACCTTCAAAATTAACCAATGGAATGCAAGGGCACGTTTTCCTGTCGTTCGCAGCGTGTAAAAATAGATTGAGAGTATCGCGCGAAGCACAGCCTAGAAAACAATTTTTTTCTTTATTAAATTCCATGACTTTCCATAACTTAAATTGAAATTCCATGATTTTCCAGGCCTGGAAAATGAAAAATCAAATTCCATGACTTTCCAGGTTTTCCATGACCTGTACGAACCCTGCAAAGAGTAGCATCCAGAGCTATTTGGAGTAGCATTGAAGGAATAGGCGTAGCGGGGGTGGGGGGTGGGGAGAGATAAAGCTGTGGGGTTGGCGCGATAAGCTGACCCGGTGGCATGAAAGCGGGGGGAGATAAGGCTGTGAAGGCGGCGCGATAAGTTGCACTGGCGGCGTGAAAGCGGGGGGGGGGGGGGGGGGGGGGGGCAAGCACGCGGGAAAAGCGTAGTTTTTATGGACAAGCGTAGCAGCGTAGCAAGCATGTCGAAAGCGTAGCATGCTACGCCTAAAGCGTAGCATTTGGCAGGTCTGAATTCATCATGTATTGTATTTGTACCCTCCGATGAATAAAGTCGTTTGTGTGTGTGTGTGTGTGTGTGTGTGTGTGTGTGTGTGTGTGTGTGTGTGTGTATGTGTGTGTGTGTGTGTTATTATCATGGCTGATGACAAATATGTGATTAATGAAGTTTGCTTCAAAATAATGAGGAGTAGTGAGACTACTTATCACAATGATGACAAATATTTAATTTGAAAAAATTCATTTGATGATGGATATGACAAAAATTGATAATAATGGTTGTGCTGGTGATGATGCCGTCTTCCTGCTACTGCCCTGCTGCTTCTGACATTGGTGATAATGACACTGGTGCGTTTGCTGTGAAGTGTATTGCTGATGCTATTCCCAAGCATGAGGATATGAAATCATGAACTTCTTGCTTATTCATGTGTGCAGTATTGCTCATATTTATCATGAATAAAGTCCTTTTGATACGTATGTATTGCCTCTTTTACAGTGCCAATATATCATACCCAAGGGCATGCTTGAGGCGCTCGGCATAATTAAAGTTTAAATAGATGGGTCTTCAGGCAGGATTTAAATGTCTGACGCAATGATGATTTTTTTAAGCTTCTCTGGAAGGCCATTCCACAGTTTTGGTCCTGCCTTTAAAAATGCTCTCTCTCCAGACTTCCTGTTGTTGCAGCGTGGAACTTGGAGAAGTGCCCATGACAATCATCTGAGATCTCTGCCAGGCACATACTCCATGAGGAGTTCAGAAAGACACTTTGGGGCTGCTCCATTGACACATTTGTACACATGGCACAATGTTTTGTGATTGATTTGATGGGCTTATGCTATCTACTGTGAAAAGCAACTCCAAGTCTTCAACTTTGGATGTAAATTCTTCAGAGCTTGTCATCGAGTTTGTCTCACTTGTCATGGCTCACTTTCCTGGGAGACATCCCGGTTGTGATGCCATCACTAGTGCAAGCTCTCAAACCAAATGTTTTTAGAACAATGGCAGCTGATTGGTATTGCTGATGCACAAATTTTGCCCTTTCCTATGTAAGAATTCGTCTATGTACATTGCTAAATCTATCTTCATTGCTTAGTTGCATTGAAAACCATCACAAGCAACTTGCCAGAAGACATTCCTTACAGACACAAGCATAATTTACTTTAAAACATTCTGTACAAATGATCAAACATTACAGTATGAACAAAAGCAGACAAGATTTGAAGTAGGGTACTCACTGGGTTGGCAATAGCATCCATGGCTGGTAAGAGTAGAGTGCCACAAAGTATCTCTCGAATCAGGGAGCATGTTGCTCTGGAAGATACATATCATCATCATATTTCATGTTTTCTCCTGCTCTTTTTCATCCTCCTCTCCCGTACAGATGGAGCCAGAGGGATTTATCCGGAGAGGCATAAAAAAGGGAAGTATGTCAGTGTGCTGCTTTCTCATAATGTCAACAATATCTTATGCCCTATGTCTTCACAATATGTATTTGATAAATTGGTTCAAACATATCAAAAATGTACTTGTGCCTATTTTCAGCATAAGTAGGGCACCTGAGCAGAAGCTTGTCTTCATCATCCTCCCAGCAGGATGGACGCATGAAAGAACTTTGAGGTCCAATTGTAAAACAATATCTATAAATGTATTAAACATTAAATCCAGCACAAAAACAGACAAAAACATCACTGAGAAATCCTCTGTCAATCGTTGACAAATACTGTTCCAAGGTGAGAACGTCTAAATTGCCTATAGAATGCACATCACTGTAAGCAAGTGAGTTAGACAAGACCTGTAAGTATTCAGTATTCAGATGTTCCCTCACATCCTTCAAGAACTGCTTCTTGTTCTGGACATCTTACAACCTCTACATGTTCTCAAAATTATATTAACACAGCAGGGTTTGGATATCCCTAGTCCAGTTATTTACACCAGATTGTAGCATCCTGTTACATACTTTATGAGGCTATTTCATTGGCTCCATTCAAAAGATTTAAAAGCAGTGCCTAATTGCCTGTATCCTGGCACTGACATACAAAGGGAATCTGCCTGTTTCTCCACATTTGATTCTGTTTGGTGTCTGAATTGGCAAAAGTAAAACTGATTCAAAGCCTGCAAGTGGGTAGTTTCCACTTTCAAATATGCATACAGGCCCCACCAAATTTGTACATACAAAAGTTCTAAAAATATATTTGGCAGTATATAGCCTAGACCTAGTTTTTGAAATATTAAGTAACCCAAAGCATACTACCATTAGCTCTTTCAACAAGGTCTAATTGCAAGGTTCTTTTTAAAAATATAAACAAATATAATAATCTTTATTCAGAGGGAATTATATACACACAGCTGATGAACTAAATCTCTGCACACAAAAAACCATTTAAAATTTAAAAAACACAAAGAGAACCTGAAAAATTGTACACATAATTAAATGCTGTAGACATCATGGGGAATGGTGAGAGACAGGAGGTCTGATATGGGAAAGGGTGAGTGGGGGTGTGTGTGGGGTGGAGAGGGGGGACACTGGATCAGGAGGCATTGGGTTGCAGAGCCTTTTCTTGTTATTGTTATCGTATATTTTGTATTTATTTTATTGGTAAAACTGGCGCCAACTTGCTCTGAAATGTTTCTGATATTTCATTTCTGAAAGCAATTCTTTCTTCAACTCTGTATGTATATTTGGAGGACTCGCCTAAAGAAATCAAATGCTAATTCATTATAAAAAAATTTAGCTTGATAAAAACCGCTGGCGCTGAACCTCCAGGTTTTGGCATTAAAAAAAAAATTAAAAATCGGGTTCGAACCCGCAAGCTATCGAGAAAAGAGGGGGAAAACACACACACACACACACAAACATAACAAGAAGGGCAAAGCCCATACGACTAATATGCTTGACCTTGACCTTTACATGACCTTGACCTTCAGGTGACCATCAAGGTCAAGGTCAAACAACTACACCTAGCAATGACATCATACACTAAGAAATGCTTTACACATTTTTCCTACCAAAATACATGTGGCCTTGACCCAAGGTCAAGGTCATCCAAGGTCATGCAACACAAAGCTGTTAATTCAAGACATAGGAAGCACAATGGAGCTTATTGGCACTTTCTACCATGAGATATGAACCACTTTTCATGAGGGTCAAAGTGACCTTGACCTTGATGATATGTGACCAAATGTGTCTCATGATGAAAGTATAGCGTGTGCCCCACATAATTATTAAGTTTGAAACAGTTATCTTCCATAGTTCAGGGTCAAGGTCACTTCAAAATATCAAAGATAGGTCGTGACAAAATCTTCCGACTAATAGTATTCTTTCTTTATTTTAAAACTTTTGGCCCTGAAAAGGGCCGTTTGTTTCTTGGTCCCGAGCGCTGGCCGTCAGGCGTGAACCCCTGGGGTCTTGCCCGGCGGGACTGGATGCTCCAGCAGGTCTGTGGCCAGCGGCTGCGGGTAGCGGCTCCCACTGGTCGCTGTGGCGCAGGCAGCGGCGGCTGTGGCTGCTGTTGGTCGCTGTGGCGCAGGCGGCGGCGGCTTGTGGCTGCTGTAGTGGCTAAGAGACCTGTGGCCTGCACAGATAGTCGTTGGCTGGCCGGTAAAGAAAGTCGTTGGCAAGCTTTCGAATTACTCTCCTTCATTCAAATATGTATACAATCCAACTTTGAAGAGCTCCTGTGACCTTGACCTTGAAGCAAGGTCAACCAAACTGGTATCAAAAGATAGGGCTTACTTTGCCCTATATACCATATATAGGTCAGGTATCCAATCTCAAAAACTTCAGAGAAAATTGAGAAAATGTGAAAAATGGTTGTTTTTTAGACAACATTTATGGCCCCTGCGACCTTGACCTTGAAGCAAGGTCAAGTCACTATGTATGGTTTTTGATGCTTTGTCATCATACACCATCTTGCCAAATTGGGTGTTGATAGACTTAATAGTCTCCGAGAAAAATCCAACGTTAAAGTTTTAAACGGACGCCCGGACGCCCGGACGCCCGGACGGACGAATCGGGTGAGTACATAGACTCACTTTTGCTTCGCATGTGAGTCAAAAAACCAGGTCGGGTTTGAACCCACAACCTCTCGAAAAAAGAGAGAGAAAAAAAGTTTCAGCGCAAAATCGAACCTGGTCATGCATGACCAAGAGTCCAACGCTCTACCAGCTGAGAGAGAATTGATGTGGTGGAGTGCTTGTAAAGCATTTATAACATTCTTTTCCGTGGCCACACGAGCAGCTAAATCTCAACCGGCTGAATAAAAGCAAAGGAGTCTGTGGGGGGGTGAGTCTCAGATCTGCATTTGAAATTGAACATTACTGCTCATTGCTCGTGCAAGGCTGTATAAGTGTTGTTGTGTTTTTTATCATTTATCTGTTACACGTTTGATGGATTAACCTAAGCTCACATTCCAAAATTGTAGAACCTACTGCTGAAGTGTTGTGTGTGGATCCAAAAAGCTTGCACAACTGTCCTTTGCACTGACTGTCCTATGCACGGACTGTCCTTTGCACTGACTGTTCTATGCACTGACTGTCCGATGCACTGACTGTCCTATGCACTTTCACACTGACCAGTGCACAGAATGACCGGTGCGTGTCCGAAGCACTGGTGAGCGCGACAAAAACTTGGAGCGGACTGCTAGATCTTTACCCACTGTAGAAAGCGCACTTCCCCTCCTCTTCTTCGTGACAATCTCCTTGTCAGTGCATTGAACAGTCAGTGTGAAGGACAGTTAATGCAAAGGACGGTCAGTGCAAAGGACAGTCCGTGCATAGGACAGTCAGTGCAAAGGACAGTTGCGCAAGCTTTTTGGATCCACACACACTTCAACAGTAGCTTAGGTTACTCCATCAAACACGTAACAGATAAATGATTTTAAAAAAACAACACTTACCCAGCCTTGCACGAGCAATGAGCAATGCATGACCAGGTTCGATTCTGCGCTGAAACATTTTTTCCTCTTTTTTCGAGAGGTTGTGGGTTCAAACCCAACCTGGTTTTTTGTGTTTTTGTGTGTGTGTGTTTCCCCCCCCCCCCCTCTTTTCTCGAGAGGTTGCGGGTTCGAATCCGATCTTAAAATAATTTTTTTTAAATATATATGCCAAAACCTGGAGGTTCAGCGCCAACGGTGTTTATCTGTCTGTGTGTGTGTGTGTGTGTGTGTGTGTCTGTCTGTCTGTCCCGACTCAACGGCTGATTTCTCAAAAACTACTGGACGAATTTCCGTGAAATTTTGCACACTAATTGGAAGTTAGGTTCGTTTGAATGTATAAAATTTTCAGAATCAAGGCTTGAAGAGAAAGGGTTTTTTTAAGGTCGTACACTCGACATCGCCTCCCCAAATACTCCATTCATGGAATGGCGAAATTGCGAAATGTCTGGCAAAAATGAGACACAAATGCTGTCCAGAATACAATGCAACGAGTTAGTCTGCGTTCATTCGGAAGCCATTTTGGCGCCTGCAACTGTTACCACGCGAGATACAGCGAGAAAGGGACATGGCTGTGGAGTGGGTCGCCATTCCATCAATTGACTACTTGCATCGTAAAAAATCCATCTTTATCCTTTCACCAATGTTCTCGAAATTCCTATTCCTCAATAATCTATTCGCAAATGACGTCACGTTGTTGATGACAGACACGCATAAAGACAGACAGATAGACAGACACACAGACAGACAGACAGACAGACAGACAGACAGACAGACAGACAGACAGACAGACAGACAGACAGACAGACAGACAGACAGACAGAAAGACAGAGAGAGAGAGACAGACAGACAGACAGACAGACAGACAGACAGACAGACAGACAGACAGACAGACAGACAGACAGACAGACAGACAGACAGACAGACAGACAGACAGACAGACAGACAGACAGACAGACAGACAGACACAGTGACAGAGAGACAGAGAAAGAGCCTGACTGACTGA
>JAWQFJ010000285.1:0-72373 GCA_034096865.1 Theodoxus fluviatilis | reverse complement strand
ATTATTCTAGAATTCTTTAATTCCAGAATAATTCTAGAATATTCTAGAACATTACTTTTTCTTAGAATATTATTCTAGAACATGACCATTCAAAGAATATTCTATAAAATTGTATATAAAATGATATTTAAAAATATAATAAATAAGAAAAAAACCACGACTAACACCAAAATCAAAGACTCTCGGGCACACGCCCTTCTTCAGTGAACGATGTAGAAACACAAAAATGATGTAATACGTGACGTAAATAAACTTTAGAATATGACGTTATAAGGCATTCTAGATTCTCTCTCTCTCTCTCTCTCTCTCTCTCTCTCTCTCTCTCTCTCTCTCTCTCTCTCTCTCTCTCTCTCTCTCTATCTATCTATCTGTGTGTGTGTGTGTGTCTCTCTCTCTCTCTATCACTCTCATCCAATAAAAATTAAAATGTTCGAGTTCGAGTTCTCAAAAAAAGAGAGAAGTGAACAACAAAGCATTTTAACACACACGCAAGATACTTTAGTGATCACACACAGAATATAAGATTTAGTGTCAACATACATGAATGTAAATTTGATGTTGATGTTCATATAACCCATGCGCTTCGGATGGAACGCGCACGTTGCAATTCCCCCCTTCGCTTAGGGAGCGCCGTTGTTTACGTCAAGATCTAAAAATAGCAAACAGCAAAGGAAGTGGCCGACTTATCGCAATGCCTGCTGGGAAGCACAAGAGAGACCGCGCACTTAAAACGCTTACAAGTGCAAGTTTGATCAAAATCGGACAAGTTTTAGCTGTGTTGTGGCGATTTTTGTCGAGATTTCGACTGACGTTCTGACTTTTTTCGCGTCATGGCCGACTCCGATCCGATGAGAGTGAAGGAAGCGACATTGAATTCTGATGCTGATTCTGATTTTGAATGAGACTGGGACAGTTCAAGACGGAAAATGGAGATCGAATCTCTGCACGAACGGAAAAGCTTGGTCAGGGTGGACTTTGAAATTCAAGCGGTACATCTCTAAAAGGAATCATTCGCCGACTCGAGCTCAAGTATTCGCCCAGTGCTTCACAGGACTGTCGCGGTGCCCGTGGAGTCGTCCTGAGGCTGCAGGAGCAGTGATGGCGACCGAAGTCCCGCTGTTCAACGGATTCCCAGATGCCAACATCATGATGGAGGAGTCATAAACAAAACAGCCACACGACGCGTGCAGATGGATCCTGATCCGAGAGTGAGAGGTTTTCGTTCTCGTATGCGACACGCCTTTCGACGCGCTCAAGGAGTGAAGATTGACATCCCCTCGGACGCAAAACCTCTTCATGTCTTCTCTCTGATCTTCACAGACGCAACAAATCCTGAAATCGGTATGCTGAGAGAGAGAGAGAGACAGAAGAATCCACCTCCTGCCAGTGCCAGCTCCAAGTGGGTGCAGTGTGACAGTTCCTGAGATGAAAACTTTCATCGGTCTCTGCATCGCAATGGGTGTGCTTCGCTTGCATCGAGAAGCAAGATTTTTGGCGACAGAAAAAGTGGCTTTTCGAAATTCGAGACTTAAAGTTCCCCAAGGCAATATCGAGAGAGATTCCTTTCTCTGTGGCGGTACCTGCATCTACAATTAGGTCCCCAATAACTTTCTTCACTGCTCACAAGAATTGTAAGGTATGAGGTACAATTATGAATGGGATTTGATTGATAAAATCAGTTGGATGGAATTTAATTGGTGATTCAGATATCATCTGATGTGTGCAGTTGTTTCAAACACCATCAAACTAAGTACATGAAATTCATATGCCACCTTTTCTAGCTCAGACCAGGATGTAACCAGCATCAAAACTGTGTTATGTTTTAGCTCCTTCACAGTGTTTCAGAGGAGATTACTCTGAGGCAGTTGACATTTGAACTGAATGTTATCTGAAGCTCAGCTATAATGTCATAGGAATTAGGCCATCTAAGTGTTGTATAATGTTTGCAAGCACGAATCAGATTTGATACAGGAAATTTGCCCTATTTGTCTCATAAACATTTTCTAAGCTTTTGCTTAGATATATGCATTTCTTTTTCCTTTGTTTTATTTTTAATGTTTTCTCAACCATTGACACTACACTGAAGACTTCTGAATAGTTAATCATGATTTATTTATAGTATAAAAAAAGAATTCCATCATTATTGTAAATGTAATGAAAACTGCAATTGTAATCTTTTCAGAAATACACACATTGTGCACTGTTGCAACTGAACTATGGTAAGCAATTCTTGCTTTATGTATCATTGTATGCAGTGATCATCATTATGTACCATTTCAATATCTGTATTAAATAATCTACATTTAACAGATATTGGTTTGTTGTTTCTTAACTAAATATTCTGTTTGAATGTTGTTGCTAAACAATTCCAAAATACTCTATTACCTGTATTCTTCTCAATAATATTATTGTTCTTGAATTGTTCCAGAATGTGCAGTCAGTTTTCTGGAATTTCATCTTGAATTGTTCCAGTATTATCTGTCAGTATTCTAGAATATTCTGGAATAACATCCCAGAATAATCTGGAATAATTCCAGAATTATTCTAGAACTGTGTTTCCTTCTTCGTCTGTAAGGATTCAAGATCATTCATTACCATTCTAGAATATTCTCTTGAATTCTCATTTAATCTTCTGTCATTATTCCAGAATCTTGGACTTTGGTTCCAGAAGTCATATTCTAGAATATTCTGGAACATTTCTAGAATTGTTCTGGAAAGGTTCCAGACCGTTTCGCTGGGGATTCTAGAATATTCTAGAATATATTCTAGAATATATTCTAGAATATTCTAGAATATATTCTAGAATATTCTCTTGAATTCTCATTTCATCTTCTGTCATTATTCCAGAATCTTGGACTTTGGTTCCAGAAGTCATATTCTAGAATATTCTGGAACATTTCTAGAATTGTTCTGGAAAGATTCCAGACCGTTTCGCTGGGGCGATTTGCAGTCTGATGTGTAGATGGAAAATAGGATGAGTGAGCTTACACATCCCTGTGGTGCACTGTCATTTGTAACAATTACCGAGTGGAGTGCTGCCAATTTTCACCTACTAGTGAGGAAGTTGTTAATCCAGCAAATGAGCACCAGGTTGACATTCATGTCTCAAGTTCTTGGGTCACTAGATGGGGATGGATGGTGTTGAAAACATTGGAGAAATTAATGAACAGGACATACCAACAGGTTTTTGGATTGTCAAGATGCCGATATTGAGTATGAAGTAAAGTTACAATTGCATCTCTCCTCAATGGGATTGGTCATCAAACTGAACAGGGTCATGGTGTGCCTTGGTTTCTTTCACAATGTATTTCAGGTCAAATTTTTCAAAGCATTTCACTGTGCTAGAGGTGAGAGTGGCTGGGCAGCAGTCTTGTTTTGCTTTGTTTTTGCTCTGATGCTCTGGGGTACAGGTACAATGCATGCATTCCAGCTTTAACTCTTTCCCTATGAAGAGTTGCACCCTTCGCCACGAGGAGGTTCTATTCGTTTCCAAGTCATTACAGCATTTCTATCAACTTTTACAGGAACTCTTCAGTGCAGTAAGACCAGTAAAATAGCTAGCTTCATGAATATTAAGCGCTATATTGGCAGTAAACTTTGTTTTGGTCATTTTGAGTGAGGTTTTTGAGTTGTTTACATTCAAATTTTTTTAAATGTCAACACCAGAACCTGGAACTTCGCGATCAACACGCCCTACTTGCTTTACAGCCAAGATAGCGCGAGTTATCTTTGATAACTGTATGCGAGACAGCGACAGTGAGGAGTTTCAGAGCAGTGACGAAGAATTGGAAGAAGAATCAATGTCCAGAGTTCAGTCATCTAGTTAGGAGTCTGATGCGGAAGTATAATTTCCTCCTCAAAAAACACGGTGCAGTGATCCTCTACCCTCTACAAGCAAAGGAAGAGGAAAACTCTTGAGAATGTCCACAGATCAGCCTGCTTCGACATCTGCACCATGACCGACATCGAGAGGTCAGCTGCGCAAAACCAATGAGTGGGGGCAAGTGACCGAGGGTGCTACGCAGAATCCATTTCACTTCCATCCCAATCGTGAGCCTGGCGTTTCTCCACATCTTGGTATCGACTACTTAAATACACCCATCAACTGTTTTTCTAATCTTTTCAATGATGAAGTGAAGGAGTTTCTCATCGCTTCCATCAACAACTATGCTCGTAAAAGGATCCGAGATATTCCTCCTCCCCAGCCTGGCCCCACCCCTGACACCCGCAGGAAATGGGTGGAGATCACTTCACAGGAACTGAACAAGTTTGTGGCTGTGGTCATTAGCATGGGGATAGTTAGGCACCCAGAGATTTCAGATTACTGTTCAATGGCACCTGAACTGTGTAACCCATGGTATCATGCCATGTTCTCCAGGGAAAGATTCCAAGAAATCTACCACACCATGCTGCATGCGGGGGATGATGATGCAGAAGGCAAAGACAAAATTGAACCTTTCATGAACTTTCTTGACAAAAGTCTCATGCTGTTAATTCTATCCTTTCCGGGAACTATCTATTGATGAGATGGTTGTTGGGTTCAAAGGCAGATGGAAATTCAAACAATTCAATGCTGCAAAACCCAAAAAGTATCACATCAAGACCGTTGGGTTGTGTGATTCTGCCATGGGCTATGTGACAAACATCCTCATGTAATTTGGATCCGACACTTCCTACAATCCTGAGGCTGACCAGTCTTCAGGCCACGTAATGCAAGTTTTTGATACACTGCTGCAGCATGTGGGGGCAGGGCACAAGATCTATGCTGACAGGTACTACACTACCAAGAATCTCATCAACTACTTGCAAGAGAGACGGTTGTACGACACTGGGATCCTGAATGTGAACCAAGTTGAATTTCCACCCCAACTGAAGCAACTCTGCTTGAACCACAGAGAAATGGAGTGGTTTATGAACAGAGATGACTCCATGCTCTGTGTGGTCTGAAAAGACAAGAAAGCCAAGAAGCCTGTCCTCATGGTCTCCAATAATGCGGAGTTCAGCACAATAACTGTGAAAGATGTCCACGATGATGCACATTTACAATCAGAACATGAATGGCTGTGACATGATGGACCAAAAAGTAACATACTACAGCTCTTTTGACAGGAAAACCATCAAATGGTGGAAAAACTTTTCTTCTGGCTGCTTGAAATCACCCAAGTCAATGCACTCATTATCTACAGCTTGACCAGGGAGGAGAAAGCCAAACCCTATCCCCTGAAGAAATTCAAGCAAGGCCTCCTGAAACAACTCGCAGAGAGTGCTGCTGTCAGTTTGCCAGGAGAGAGGAGGAAACATGCCTGCACCTAGCCCCATCGAGATGTCAGACACATCATCTCATATGACCAATGGGACTGCAACTGTATCCTCTGCTCCACACCATCTGAGAGAAAGAGGACACACTTCATCTGCCTAGGATGCTCAGACCAACCCCATCTACATCCAAAGGAATGCTTTGAGATATACCACAAGAAATTATATGTCACCAGTTCCTTTGTGCAAAGTGTATACAGTAAGAAATGAAAGACCTTTTCATCACCTTGTGTTTTTGTGATTTTTCCTCTGAATAGCATTAGAGTGAATTTCATTGTCAAGACCTGTTGGACAAATTTGCTTCAAATTTGGACGGGACCTTTCCAAGTGGATGAATATTGTGTACTGAGGAGATGACAAAGATCAACCCAATGGATGTTGTGATAACTTCAAGTGAGTTCTTGATGTGCTTCACTAATTTTTTTCTTCTCATTTTATCTTTGTTGTTTTAGTCTCATTTTCTAACGCACCCATGCATGATATTTCATTTTTTATTTCACCATCTGATAGATTATTTGATTGCCTTTGAATTGATATGCTACAAGATTTATGTTTGAGGTACTGATGAGGCACAATACAGCTCTGAATGATGAATGTCATAGTCGTTTTTTGCAAGCAAAAAAAAACAACCTTCGAATGGAAAGAGTTAAGATATAACATTTATAATTGATTAAAATCTGGAATATTTTACTAGTGGTAAAGCTAACTGGTTACAGTATATTTTCACTGTTGTTACTGATGTAATCTGGCCCTGTTGTTTTCTGGCTGCACATCCTGCATTGCATCTACCTTTTTCTATTTTCATATAGTGCTGTTTTTCCGCTTCAAAGAATAGATAAATAAATTAATAATCTTAACAGTCAACTCAAGCACGAAAGCTACTGAGTTTGTGAGTGGTCTGTTGTGCATCTTCTACTCTACCTGAAAGAACTTCCAGTTAAGTCTGTAGCATGTTATCATCTCTAGGATTCACTATGCTCCCCTTCAATCACTTGTAACAAAACTTTTCTGTAATTCACTTTTATATTGTTCTTTCTTTTTCTTTGTTTCAGTTTTTATTGTTGTCTGCACAGTAAAAAGTTTGTCCTGTTCACATTTGAGTACTGCCTGCTTTTCTGGAAGCAGAAGTCTCATGTCCCTATCCACCCAAAGTTTCTTGTTCGGGTAAAATATTTTAGTTTTGTCAGAACACAAATATGTAGTTCCTAAAAAAACTTGATGTAGCCTGTGATAGTGTCTGTCAATTCAATGATGTCAGAGCATGCCTCAAATAACAAGCCCCAGTCCATGAATGGGTGTCAACTTCAGTTAAGATCTCTTCAACAACGACACATTTTAAAATGTATCGCATATTAGCTATCATTTTCCAGCAAAAGTAAAATAACTTTCACACATGCTCAAAACATTTGTAGAGTTTCTCATCAGCCTTCATCTGAAATCATTCCATTAATCCTCTTTGAGTGTAACTAGATTGTAAATCTGAGGGAAAAGTGCACACAAGTTTGAGGACATGGTAACAATATCAAACTGATAAAACAGATTCTAAAGGTTTAGTTCTTTTGATACTTGGTGACCTTTGAAAATGCTTTTCTTCTCCGAGATCTGGCTGCAGGACTGTCTTGCTCAAAGTAAGTGCCAGCACACCTCACTGTGTGTTGTAAGAAAATTAACTGAATGCATCAAAATGTTCCAGTCTTTTTAATTTTTCATTGTTTCTTTAGTATCAACTGAAGCTACACATATGACATTTCCATGTCAGTGATCCTAATTCATTGCAGCACTACATTATGTATGTAGTTTGTTTCCAGACCAATTCAAAATTTAGCCATCTTTTGCTTTGTATGAACATGTTGACTTCTTATTTAACTGAAAAGTGTTAAACATACTATCCCAAAATGCATTTGTGAGCTAAACGTTTTCCACCACAGTGAGCAATGATCTGCAGTTATTAACTGATACAAATTTCCTCATTAATATTATGTTTTTTAAAATGCCTCTTTCTCAGGCCATGTTGTGTAAAACCTATAGAAAATATGGCATGTGTGAAAAGAGGCCTGTTCTGGAGGGTGAGCACTTGTGAGCATGCTGCATATACACACTACATACACACACAAAATAATGCATATACACACTACATACACACACCAAATAATGCATATACACACTACATATACACACAAAATAAAATAAATCACACTGAAAGTTTCTCACTGGCAAATTAGACAAATCCAAACTGTTCTCTCCCAACAGGACTATTGCAACAGCCTTCTTGTTGGAACAAACCATCTAATGCACAAACTACAACCGATTCAAACATGAGCGCAAGGGTTGTCAAACTCATACTCCCTCAGGCACACATATCCCAAATGTTGAAAGAACTTCACAGGCTGCCTGTTACTTTCAGGGTAGATTTCAATATCATCTGCCTCATGTGTAAGTGTCTGCCTCGACGTGTTCTGTTGTACCCATGGGAGTTGCTATGTGGAATGACATTCCTAAATCCAAACGATTATGTGACCCCTTCAGATCTTTCAAAAAGAAGCTGAAAACGCCACTTTTCTCCAGAATTGAAGTGCTTTGAGCACTCCGGCAGGGTGGCGACCAACACTTTAAAAATGTACATCAAATATTATATATATATCCAGAACAATCACACATGACTCTCCAAAAAGGCAGGGGAGACTGGCTTAAAGATCATTATGAAGAAGACAGAAATGATGAGAATCAACAACAAGCAGGACCTCCCAGTCCAGCTTCAGGGAGGGAACATAAAGGAGACAGACCCCTTCACATACTTTGGAAGCATAGTCAAAAAAGATGGCTGTGCACATGACAACATAAAGAACCGAATCAGCAAGGCAAGGCACGCATTCAACACCCTGCAACCCATCTGGCACTCCAAAGCTTTATTCCCTTGAACAAGATTAGAATCTTCAACAGCAACATGAAGACAGTCCTCCTGTAAGGATCTGAGACAAGGAGAGTGACCAACACAGACAAGCTTCAGACTTTTGTCAATAGATGCTGATGACCCATCCTGAAAATCAGGTGGCCTGAGAAGATTTCTAATGCCAACTTGTGGGAGAGAACCAATGGATGGATGGAATTTGACGGCCCATAAGTCTTTGTAGGCTATGTAAGGCCGATAAGCACGAAAATCACTAGAATAGTTTAGAGTAAGAGCAAATTAAGTCATGATGTCCCAAATTATTCGCCTCTTATGAATCACACAGGGAGATGCAGTGGGTCTATTCTGAACCCCAACCCACAGGGGGTGGGGGGTGGGGGAAGAAAAGATCAGAACCCCAATTAGCCAAGATGTCAGGGGAAAAAAAGTAGGGGTGGATAGAACACACTTTATGGACACCAACTGACAACATCACAAGGCAGGCACTAGACTGGAATCCACATTGGAAGAGAGGAATTAGGAGGCCAAAGCAGACATGGAGAAGATAAAACATTCATCTGAAAAAGTATGAACAGCACTCCTTTTCATTTGCTGGAGCAGTTCTGCGGAGCTACATTCCTAAATCCATGAAAGTATGTGACTCCTTCACATCCTTCAAAAAGTACTGAAAACACTACTTTTCTCCAGAACAGATGCACTTTGAGCACCCCTGTAGGGTGGAGACCAGCGCCTTAGAGGTGCACACACATACATACGCACATATGTGGGCCGAATAAGGAGAGCTGCCAAGAACCAGGTCTGTTGGCATGGTGTGGTTGCAGCCCTATGCTCCACAGGGAGACACAGGAGTAAGTCGCAGATAGTGGCTACCTTGTAAGCTACTCCAGCCATTATCGGGTACCAGTGCAATATTTTCAGAAAGGAACCACCTTGGTGGGGCTTGACTTGAAGACTTGTTTTTGCTGTTGGCAGCTTCTGTATTGATGTCAGTAACATTTGAGTATTTCTTAAAGTGAAAGTTAGAAGTATTTGTTTGTGACTTTTTTCAAGGTGATCTATTTGACCACATCTCTTTTTTGTAGTTTTCATGAGAAAACCACATTTAAATATCTATTAAGGTGTAAATGCATGGTGATCGTCAGCATGAGAGAGTATGATGAGATAAGTTAAAATGTGTTAATAAATAAATGCAAATTTTGTTTGTTTAGGAAACTTGTTTTTTTTGTCCTACATGCAGTCAGGTGGTTGGGAAGGATCATATGTGACCATTCATCATGAAATGAGTGTTAAGTGACCTCAGGCTGTTTTGTGGTAGAGGTTAATATTGCTATAGAGGTGATGGGTTGAAGATTTTGAGATTCACTTCCTAAGGCATCAACAGCCATTACTCCACACCTCACAAAATGAAAATGAGGGAAAATTGTTCTGTGCCCCAAATATACCTTTATTCAAAGCAACCCTTTTGTTTTATTCTAGTTTTTTTAATCAGTGGCATCCCAAAATAGCATTCTTTCAAAGCCTGTCTCTGCATCATCCCAGAAGATCATCCCGTCAAGTTCATATAGATAAAATAAGCTGCCTTCCTGCTTTCTGTTAGAAATCATTTCACAGGCTATAATGTCAAAATCAGCCTGTCAAAAGGGCAGAAAAGAAGGTGTATTTAAACGTCAGGTCTTTCTCTCCTCATATGCCAATGGCTCATTTTATCACATGACTGCCAACAGCCAATTATGTGGCAGCTTTTATGAATGGGTTGGAGTAACAGAGACTTTGTTGGATGGTAGCACGGAATTATCTAACTATTCTACCTCTAGAGCAACACAGTGTAGCCAAATTATGTACAAATTATCAGATCACCATCATGTGTGGTCAAAATTTCAACAAAATTGATGCATGGTTGCTAAGGAAAATTTTACTTTGAACAGCAGCAAGGTTTAAACCATGTTTCTTCCAAATTGTACAGTGTTTGAGTTTATATAACTCAGCAATCAAAACTTGTATTGTCAAAGGATTTTCACCATTCAATAGAGCTGAAAAAATACAAGTAAATGTTAAAAAGTGAAAATCACCCAAAGGTGACTTAATACTCATTTCATGGTAGAAGGTCAAATATTTACTGCCACTGTTGTCCGCAAGAGTAACGATGACACCATGTCTTAGGGCGTCTTGAAGCTCCAAATACTTCTGTGAGAATACTCTTCATGGACTTTTCAGTGCATTTAATACCTGATCCAAGCTCAACTGATGGTGAAGAAATTCAAGACAATGGAGGTAGACCCAGTTCTGATAAGGATAGCAAATTTCTTAAACAGATGGCAATGCATGCACATCAGTGGGTATTTCTCCTCTGTGACCATTATGAATAGAAATGCACCCCACAGTCATGTTATCTCTACTGCAATAATGTCCTTTCATGTGTTACACTGCAGACTCATTGTACAAAGTAGCAAAATCGTCCTGCTCCATAATGACTATGTAGAGTGACTGGTACTTGAAGAAAGTCCATAATTTGCAGGAATGGCGCAACATTTTCTTCAACTCAACCCTAAAAAGACCAAAGAAACAATGATGGATTTATGCAAGAAAACTTTCTCACCACCATCCTTGTAAATCAAAGGCGATAAAATAGAATGGGTGAAAATATATGTGTGGTGGAGTGGGGGTAAGGCTTGATGGTAGCAGTGCGCAGGTATGAGACAATTTTTTTTTAAACAAGGAAATGTTTATTGTGTTAAGGCCATTGACCCATTACACATGTTTCAAAATGCAAGAGCGCGTGAAAATAAATCACGGCACAAACGAAAGAGTTCATCAAAACTGGCATCCAGCATTGACTGGAACGATATGCACGGAAACCAAACAATCGCTGTTGTCAACATCACAATAAGTCACTTTCTCTGTGAGGGAGGAGCATGACCACACCACTGATGGCAAACCCATGGGACACACAACCGCCAGGGTCAGAGACAGGGGAAACCCCTCAGCTTAGGGTCACAGGCAGCCTCATGCTTGGCCGACGCCGGGATCACGAACGCGTTGCCCCTCGCGATTGCCAGCAAGATTCTTTGAAACAGGAATTGTGTCTGGTGTGGGTCATCGGTCGACAGTGCTATCCACTGGCCGATCTCTCGAATAAGTTTCACTGCTGCCAGTCCTACCACTTGAGACAAATCGTCGCTCGCTTTCCACAACTTTATTTTTACCCATGGGTACAGGAGCTGGTAGCTGGTCCCATGCTGGATGATAATGGCCTGGACCAACCCAAGACCATGGTAGTGGTCTCTCAACCCAGATGGGATGGGGTCTCTCTCAGCCTGCCGACAGTCCCTCCTTATTAAAAAAAATGCGCGGACGCAAGGGGAGCCAGGCTTGGGATCGGCCATCGTGATCACAGCCTGTCCCTGGGTTTGTGTAGTCCTAATGATTGAAAAAGCTTATTGCTGCCTTATACTTAACTGAAATTATTCATACCAAGTGTTGCCTCGATAAGCACAACAAAGTCAATCAAATGAATATTGCACCATTGAAATCAGATGTCTTAATTTAGAGAAAACATTTATTAATAATTTAGACTTAGCGCACAAGGACAACAGGAGGGAACTGTCCACAGTCACATGTCAAGTCCAATAATCAACTGATGGGAAACGCTGCTCTGCAACTCTCCCAGACTGATAAGCTACATAGTAGGCTGATCTTATAACATATACAACATGGGCATCTAAGTTGCAGGATACATGATTGAATTAAAGAGAGAGGGGAAAAGTTTCGCAACCCACCCTCCACCCCCCATTTTTCTTGTACATATTGTCTTCGGTGTACTTTACCACATCTCCCTCCACAAGAAACTGTCAGTGTCTGCACTGATGAAAAAGTAACAACGATAAAATATGTGCCAGTAATGATAATAGAAACTCAGTAAAGCCCCTGAACATCAAGGAATAGTAAGGAACAGTGTCACACAGGGTGGTTTTAGCCCTAAATCCAATGTGCACTTCATCCAAGATGGGGGGTGTTAAATCTCTAAAGTCAAGGATTAGTAAGTAACTTATAATGTCTACAATGAGTGGCTTTAACTCAATGACGACGCACCGCATCATATGATGTGTGAGGTGAGCAGCGGTTTCTTGTGCGTGTTGTCACTTCACTTCACTTGTCCCGTAGTCTGGACGACCGTTGGGGTACTACAGATGATCTGGCAACCAGTTCTCTCCATTCCTCTCGCCTCTCGGACTGTCTCAAGGCTTCGCTGAGCCTCATCCCTGTCCATTCTGAGACGTTGTCCTCCCATCTTTTCCTTTGTCTGCCTCTCCTCCTCCCTCCTTTTGCTGTGCCTTGTAAGACAGTCTTGGCAAGCCCTGACGATCGTGAGACGTGCCCATACCACTTTAGTTTGCGTCTTTTCACAGTGGTCAGTAGTTCTTCATGGGGCTCGATGGCTTGCCTGATTCTGTTTCGGACTTCCTCGTTTGTGATGCGGTCCTTGTAGGAGATGCCGAGGAGTCGTCGAAAGCATCTCATTTCCATGGCCTGTATCCTTCTCTCTAAGTCAGCTGTTAGTGTCCATGACTCACAGGCATACAAAAAAATGGACATGACCAGGGCGCGCATCAGCCTGATCTTTGATCTTGAGGGCTATGTTCCTGTCCTTCCAGATGGTCTTGAGTTTTGTGAGTGCTGCTGTGGTCTGAGCAATTCTGGCGAGTATTTCAGGTTTGGATCCTGCATCTGTGACAATTGCTCCCAGGTATTTGAAAATTTTGAAAAAATTGTGCGTGTTGTGAGGGGCTCTTAACCCTTACACTTCCGAGCGCAGATATAGCCGCGGTCCGAGGGTCGTTCCCTTTGCTGTGAAGCTATTATCAGCAACCAAGTACGAGGTCACATGACTTGCTATCACGTGATCAGTGACGCATCAGTGCAAATGGCGATCCGCTCTGTTTACATTTTGGCGAAGTTTTCGATCGGTATTTCTGGTGTTTTTTTGTCGTTGTGCAATGTGACTTTCTGTGCATGACTCTTTCGAGGCACATTAGTCATGAATAGGGATGATATGAATCATTTTTAGTACGAAATCCCGGGAGATGGTGAAGCTAGCGAGGATGGAAGTACTGTAGCGATGAAGAAGGAAATCTCGACTTGAGTGAAGAAGATGATTCGTCGGAGTGGGACTCAGAGACTGACAGATCTGATGAGGATGCTCAACCCAGCACCTCGCGTGGGCGTGGTCGAACTCGTCAACGTGTTAGTTCTCGACGTGGAAGATTTCGTCGAGATTCCCCGCAACTCGGTGCATTCGATCAGACATTCGATGTGCACATCTCGAAAGAATACCTCGTGTACGAAGGGAAGCACGGACCCACCGAATTCCCCCCTCTGGATGCTCTCCCAGTGGACTTTTTTGATCTAGTGTTCCCTCAAGATGCCATCGATCTTCTCGTTGAGTAAACTAATTTGTATGCTCGACAGAAGCGTGCTGAATGGGACTATGAGTATGACACAAGCCCAGTGGAAATGAGAGCTTTCATCGGCATGCTGTTTTTCATGGGGATCCATCGCCTGTCAGAGATGAACCATTATTTTTCCACCCACTGGGTGCTACGTGTACCGGAGTTCACTGCAAGATTCACGCGGCGAAGATGATGGCAGCTATGGAGCAATCTGCACCTGGCAGACAATGAAGCTCCAAGACCTGGAGACCCACATTATGACAAGCTGTGGAAGGTGAGGCCTCTCTTCCACCTACTCCTGAGAGCATTTCAGGAGAAGTTCTACATAGACCAGAACACTTCTGTTGATGAGATTATGATAAAAGGGAAGGGCAGGAACCCGATCAAGCAGTACAGGAGAGGGTCAGTGTGCTGAATTTTCATATGTAAAGTTGTATCTCAAATATTGCTCACTAGTCTTGATTGTTGTTTTTTCTTGCTCAGATGGGTTCTCAAAGCTTGTCTGATATGACAGAATTTATTCATGGGAATTTTCTGAGTGTAGTTTGTAGGTTTAGTATCATTACTAAATTTTTCATCAATTTTCAGGATACATTTTTTCAATCATTGCACCTTATGCAAATGAGCTTGTTTAGGAAAAGCTGATTTTGTGTTCAATGTGTACCCTGTCCTTTTTCCTACCATAGACTGTACAGTTTTGCCTACTTTGCTGCATTGTAAGTAGTTGGGAATTTTTTTCCCCCAGATGTACCTGATAAGATAAAAGGGAAGGGCAGGAACCCGATCAAGCAGTACAGGAGAGGGTCAGTGTGCTGAATTTTCATATGTAAAGTTGTATCTCAAATATTGCTCACTAGTCTTGATTGTTTTTTTTCTTGCTCAGATGGGTTCTCAAAGCTTGTCTGATATGTCAGAATTTATTCCTGGGAATTTTCTGAGTGTAATTTGTAGGTTTTAGTATCATTACTAAATGTTTCATCAATTTTCAGGATACATTTTTTCAATCATTGCATGCAAATGAGCTTGTTTAGGAAAAGTTGATTTTGTGTTCAATGTGTACCCTGTCCTTTTTCCTACCATAGACTGTACAGTTTTGCCTACTTTGCTGCATTGTAACTGTAAGTAGTTGGGAATTTTTTCCCCCAGATGTACCTGATAAGACCCCAAAAAGCGAAAATACACATGCTTGGCTTAGAATTTTTCTGTTTGTCTCAGGTGTGTCATTTCTGCTCAAATAGACATCCAAAGTGTGCCTGATGTGTCAGAAGTCATTTCTGAAAAATTACATCATTTGTAGTTTTTGAATAGTTGCTTATGATGTTTCTTTGTGTTTGCCCCCCTAAACACATGACGAATTTAGAGTTACTGCCCTTGTATGCAAATGAGCTTGTTTAGGAAAAGTTGATTTTGTGTTCAATGTGTACCCTGTCCTTTTTCCTACCATAGACTGTACATTTTTGCCTACTTTGCTGCATTGTAAGCAGTTGGGAATTTTTTCTCCAGGTGTACCCGATAAGACCCAAAAATGCGGAAATACACATGGTTGGCTTAGAATTTTTCTGTTTGTCTCAGGTGTGTCTTTTCTGCTCAAATAGACATCCAAAGTGTGCCTGATGTGTCAGAAGTCATTTCTGGAAAATTACAAGACATCATTTGTAGTTTTTGAATAGTTGCTTATGATGTTTCTTTGTGTTTGCCCCCCTAAACACATGGCAAATTTTGAGTTACTGCCCTTGTATGTAAATGAGGTTGTTTAGGAAAAGTTGATTTTGTGTCCAATGTGTACCTTGTCCTTTTTCCTACCATAGACTGTACATTTTTGCCTACTTTGCTGCATTGTAAGTAGTTGGGAAATTTTTTCCCAGATGTACCCGATAAGACCCAAAAATGCGGAAATACACATGGTTGGCTTAGAATTTTTCTGTTTGTCTCAGGTGTGTCTTTTCTGCTCAAATAGACTCCCAAAGTGTGTCTGATATATCAGAAGTCATTTCTGGAAAGATTCATGTTGTTATGTGTAGTTTTATTATTTTTGCTGTTTTTTATCCATAAATTTTCACCAAAAAATCAAGAAAAATTTAGAGTTACTGCCCTTGTATGCAAATGAGCTTGTCCAGAAAAAGTTCATTTTGTATTCAGTATCTGCCCTGTTCATTTTACTTTAATAAAATGTATAGTTTTATACACTTCAGTGTTCTGGTTGTTTTTTAATCTTTTTTCTCCTGAACTCACCAATATTTTCACAAAAGTTGGAAATAGTTACGGAAGTGTAAGGGTTAACCAATCGAGGTAGTCTAGTTCTCTTATAAGATAGTGAGGAACAGTGCAGATGGTCTGTGTCTCTAAATTTGAAGAGGATAAGGCACTGCCAGACTTTGTTTACACATGTGGCAAGGGGGCGATTTCAACGCTAAATCGCAATGGCGTTGCAGCAGGACGATGATGATTTTGTTAAAATCGCTATGGAAGAAGGATCAGATGAGGAGGACAATGTGCTCCATTTTTCCGAAGAAAGATGCAGTTTTAGAGGAGCAGATCCTAGATATAGTGCAGGAACTGCTGACCGAAGAAGAGGAATCGGAAACTGATCCGTACATGTTGTCAGCTGAGCAAGTCGGCCTCCCTCCAGCCGAACTACAAACAGGCACGCCAGGCGGTACCCTTCTTTGTTGCAATACTATATTCAAAGTAAATATAATGAGAGAATGGCATTGATCTACAAGGATAAAGAAGACAAAGAGCCTCCGAATGATGGCAACAGTTTTTCCATTGCTTGATTAGTATTTTTTCAGCAATTTCTGTAAAAATGCCCAGAAACATGCGTCTCCAGTCAATACGAGCTAAAAATAGTGCCGTCTTCAATGAGTTAACTGGCGCTCGAAGTACATTGTATCCAAGACTCAGTTTTTTTAATCACCACATTCTCAGCAGTGGCAATACAATGAATCCGTGGATTTCACCACATTTCAAACACATTTCAGGCCGACTTTGGGTCTACGATCCACACTTTTTCTGATTAGGCTGGCGTTTAGCTCCCACTCGTTACTTCACAGCCATTAGATGTACACCAAGCAAAAAAACAGGCATGAGCAAAACAATGCAGTAAAAACGGCACTGATTACATGGAGCATGAAAAAGTGGAATAATAAAATGAAAACATCAAATTTGTGTCTCACATATAAAACGATTTAGACTTAGCACGCAAGGACAACAGGAGGGAACTGTCCACAGGGACATGTCAAG
Organism: Theodoxus fluviatilis; assembly: GCA_034096865.1. Taxonomy (NCBI): domain Eukaryota; kingdom Metazoa; phylum Mollusca; class Gastropoda; order Cycloneritida; family Neritidae; genus Theodoxus; species Theodoxus fluviatilis. The sequence continues at coordinate 55,459 of JAWQFJ010000285.1, read as the reverse complement.
TCCAATAAACAACCGATGGAAAAGGCCGTTCTGCGACTCTCCCGGACTGATAAGTTTCTTAGTGGGCTGGTCTTATAACATATACAACATGGGCATCTGAGACGCAGGATACATGTTAGAATGAACAAGAGAAGAGAAAGGTTTTGCACCCTTCTTCATACAGATAACACGTTAAGAGTGTCTCCATACACTGTGTCCATGCAAAAGAAAGATCAACAATGACTACACTGCCTGAGAGTTCTAAAGTCCTTCTTAGTTGACAACAAACTAATTGCACTGTTTTACAAATCAATTATAAAACTGTATTGACTTGTTGCACTGGCTGCTGGTGTAACAACCTGACTCCAATCAACTACAGGAAGATCCAGAAAATAGTTAAGTTGACAGCAGGATGGATGGAGTCTTATGGCCTATCAGCCATTGTAGGCTATGAAAGGTCATTGCTCAGAAAAATATTTGAATTGGTTAGAATGAAAACGTCGGATCAAGACTTCCCTAGTTATTTTTAATGCTTTTTATTCAAAATAGCACCGAAACGCGTACAATAAAAGGTTTGAGCAGCAGTCGAAATGCGAAAGGGACGCTAGAAAGAGTTCTAACACCGAAACGCGTACAATCAAAGTTTGAGCGGCAGTCGAAACGCGTACAATCGAAAATTTGAGCAGCAGTCGAATGGCGAAAGGAACGCTAGAAAGGGTTCTGTCAAAGAGTTCTGGGATCACAGGGCAGCCGTCGTGTCGCAGATGATTCACCTTTCATGAGATGCATAGGGAGTGGGTGGGTCAATTCTTACCCTGACTGCACAGGGGGAAATTGCCAGCAAAATTAAAGGTTGATGAGAAAATGCCTTACCCTTGTCACAGATTATTTCCCTTCACTAAGAGTAAGAGACAATTAATACTTGATAAATCTGGTGTATGGTTAAATTTTAATGTATATGTGCAGGCACTAGCAGTTTACAAAATCTCATCTGTTCCTCTGCCGTCAGAGCATTGAATAACAGGCACAATGTGGAGAAGTATTTAGTCTTCCTGTTTGCAAATCATCACTACTATACATGTGTGTGTGTGTGTGTGTGTGTGTGTGTGTGTGTGTGTGGAAATTCAAAATATGGCACAAAAATGCAGTTACCTACATCAGGAAAATTTTGCTGAACATTTTTGGTTAGGTTAATGCTTCCCAGTCACAAGCGTCAACATAATCAACATCACTGACCATAAGATAAACAGCACAATATACCCACTTTATCAAGATTATCTCAAAGAACAATGGAAAAGCTGCCAACAGTGAGATTTGTCCTGCTTGGAAACATTTACATAAAATTTTCTTCCTCTGCACAGCAAGCTTACTGCAATGCCCCTTGCTACTGAGTGTACAACACAAACAAGTAAAGGTTAAATGTAAGCAAGATTCCCCAAAATAGACATTATTACCACAATATGGGTATTATTATGATACATAAGTGCCTGAGCTAGGAAAATTTGGGGCTGTTTGTGTGTGTGTGTGTGTGTGTGTGTGTGTGTGTGTGTGTGTGTGTGTGTGTGTGTGTGTGTGTGTGTGTTCTGAACAATTTTTCAGGGTTACTACAGTCAGTATAAATATCTAACAGCCTATGTGAACACGGAGTATTTAAAACTGTTTTCTTCCATTCTTACTACTTGGCTCGTACACTGAAGATGACATTATTGTCAGCATTTTGATTTTCGGCAATCCTAATATTTTCAAAACATGCATGAACACACACATGCATGCATGCATGCACGCACACACACACACACACACACACTACACTTTCCTCATTTGCAGCTACAGCAAAATATTAAGTAAAGAAACAACTAACCTGTTTCCTTTGCTTGCACAAAACAGTCTATGTGCTGCATGGCTGCCTTGGCAATCTTTTCCAGAACCAGAGTGGGCACAGCAATCTGCATACAGAGTGGGCACAGCAATCTTCATAGAGTGGGCACAGCAATCTGCATACAGAGTGGGCACAGCAATCTGCATACAGAGTGGGCACAGCAATCTTCAGAGTGGGCACAGCAATCTGCATACAGAGTGGGCACAGCAATCTGTATAGAGAGTGGGCACAGCAATCTGCATACAGAGTGGGCACAGCAATCTGCATACAGAGTGGGCACAGCAATCTTCATACAGAGTGGGCACAGCAATCTGCATACAGAGTGGGCACAGCAATCTGCATACAGAGTGGGCACAGCAATCTGCATACAGAGTGGGCACAGCAATCTGCATAGAGAGTGGGCACAGCAATCTGCATACAGAGTGGGCACAGCAATCTGCATACAGAGTGGGCACAGCAATCTGCATACAGAGTGGGCACAGCAATCTGCATACAGAGTGGGCACAGCAATCTGCATACAGAGTGGGCACAGCAATCTGCATAGAGAGTGGGCACAGCAATCTGCATTCAGAGTGGGCACAGCAATCTGCATAGAGAGTGGGCACAGCAATCTGCATAGAGAGTGGGCACAGCAATCTGCATACAGAGTGGGCACAGCAATCTTCATACAGAGTGGGCACAGCAATCTGCATACAGAGTGGGCACAGCAATCTGCATACAGAGTGGGCACAGCAATCTGCATACAGAGTGGGCACAGCAATCTGCATACAGAGTGGGCACAGCAATCTGCATTCAGAGTGGGCACAGCAATCTGCATAGAGAGTGGGCACAGCAATCTGCATAGAGAGTGGGCACAGCAATCTGCATACAGAGTGGGCACAGCAATCTGCATACAGAGTGGGCACAGCAATCTGCATACAGAGTGGGCACAGCAATCTGCATACAGAGTGGGCACAGCAATCTGCATACAGAGTGGGCACAGCAATCTGCATACAGAGTGGGCACAGCAATCTGCATACAGAGTGGGCACAGCAATCTGCATACAGAGTGGGCACAGCAATCTGCATAGAGAGTGGGCACAGCAATCTGCATTCAGAGTGGGCACAGCAATCTGCATACAGAGTGGGCACAGCAATCTGCATACAGAGTGGGCACAGCAATCTGCATACAGAGTGGGCACAGCAATCTGCATACAGAGTGGGCACAGCAAGCTGCATACAGAGTGGGCACAGCAATCTGCATACAGAGTGGGCACAGCAATCTGCATACAGAGTGGGCACAGCAATCTGCATACAGAGTGGGCACAGCAATCTGCATACAGAGTGGGCACAGCAATCTGCATAGAGTGGGCACAGCAATCTGCATTCAGAGTGGGCACAGCAATCTGCATAGAGAGTGGGCACAGCAATCTGCATACAGAGTGGGCACAGCAATCTGCATAGAGAGTGGGCACAGCAATCTTCATACAGAGTGGGCACAGCAATCTGCATAGAGAGTGGGCACAGCAATCTGCATACAGAGTGGGCACAGCAATCTTCATACAGAGTGGGCACAGCAATCTGCATAGAGAGTGGGCACAGCAATCTGCATACAGAGTGGGCACAGCAATCTTCATAGAGTGGGCACAGCAATCTGCATACAGAGTGGGCACAGCAATCTGCATTCAGAGTGGGCACAGCAATCTGCATAGAGAGTGGGCACAGCAATCTGCATACAGAGTGGGCACAGCAATCTTCATACAGAGTGGGCACAGCAATCTGCATACAGAGTGGGCACAGCAATCTCATACAGAGTGGGCACAGCAATCTGCATAGAGAGTGGGCACAGCAATCTGCATAGAGAGTGGGCACAGCAATCTGCATAGAGAGTGGGCACAGCAATCTGCATACAGAGTGGGCACAGCAATCTGCATACAGAGTGGGCACAGCAATCTGCATACAGAGTGGGCACAGCAATCTGCATACAGAGTGGGCACAGCAATCTGCATACAGAGTGGGCACAGCAATCTGCATACAGAGTGGGCACAGCAAGCTGCATACAGAGTGGGCACAGCAATCTGCATACAGAGTGGGCACAGCAATCTGCATACAGAGTGGGCACAGCAATCTGCATTCAGAGTGGGCACAGCAATCTGCATACAGAGTGGGCACAGCAATCTGCATACAGAGTGGGCACAGCAATCTGCATACAGAGTGGGCACAGCAATCTGCATACAGAGTGGGCACAGCAATCTGCATACAGAGTGGGCACAGCAAGCTGCATACAGAGTGGGCACAGCAAGCTGCATACAGAGTGGGCACAGCAATCTGCATACAGAGTGGGCACAGCAATCTGCATACAGAGTGGGCACAGCAATCTGCATACAGAGTGGGCACAGCAATCTGCATAGAGTGGGCACAGCAATCTGCATTCAGAGTGGGCACAGCAATCTGCATAGAGAGTGGGCACAGCAATCTGCATACAGAGTGGGCACAGCAATCTGCATAGAGAGTGGGCACAGCAATCTTCATACAGAGTGGGCACAGCAATCTGCATAGAGAGTGGGCACAGCAATCTGCATACAGAGTGGGCACAGCAATCTTCATACAGAGTGGGCACAGCAATCTGCATAGAGAGTGGGCACAGCAATCTGCATACAGAGTGGGCACAGCAATCTTCATAGAGTGGGCACAGCAATCTGCATACAGAGTGGGCACAGCAATCTGCATTCAGAGTGGGCACAGCAATCTGCATAGAGAGTGGGCACAGCAATCTGCATACAGAGTGGGCACAGCAATCTTCATACAGAGTGGGCACAGCAATCTGCATACAGAGTGGGCACAGCAATCTCATACAGAGTGGGCACAGCAATCTGCATAGAGAGTGGGCACAGCAATCTGCATAGAGAGTGGGCACAGCAATCTGCATACAGAGTGGGCACAGCAATCTGCATACAGAGTGGGCACAGCAAGCTGCATACAGAGTGGGCACAGCAATCTGCATACAGAGTGGGCACAGCAAGCTGCATACAGAGTGGGCACAGCAATCTGCATACAGAGTGGGCACAGCAATCTGCATACAGAGTGGGCACAGCAATCTGCATTCAGAGTGGGCACAGCAATCTGCATAGAGAGTGGGCACAGCAATCTGCATAGAGAGTGGGCACAGCAATCTGCATACAGAGTGGGCACAGCAAGCTGCATACAGAGTGGGCACAGCAATCTACATACAGAGTGGGCACAGCAATCTGCATACAGAGTGGGCACAGCAATCTGCATACAGAGTGGGCACAGCAATCTGCATACAGAGTGGGCACAGCAATCTGCATACAGAGTGGGCACAGCAAGCTGCATACAGAGTGGGCACAGCAATCTTCATAGAGTGGGCACAGCAATCTGCATACAGAGTGGTCACAGCAATCTGCATACAGAGTGGGCACAGCAATCTGCATACAGAGTGGGCACAGCAATCTGCATACAGAGTGGGCACAGCAATCTGCATAGAGAGTGGGCACAGCAATCTGCATTCAGAGTGGGCACAGCAATCTGCATAGAGAGTGGGCACAGCAATCTGCATACAGAGTGGGCACAGCAATCTGCATACAGAGTGGGCACAGCAATCTGCATACAGAGTGGGCACAGCAATCTTCATACAGAGTGGGCACAGCAAGCTGCATACAGAGTGGGCACAGCAATCTGCATTCAGAGTGGGCACAGCAATCTGCATACAGAGTGGGCACAGCAATCTGCATACAGAGTGGGCACAGCAATCTTCATACAGAGTGGGCACAGCAATCTGCATACAGAGTGGGCACAGCAATCTGCATACAGAGTGGGCACAGCAAGCTGCATACAGAGTGGGCACAGCAATCTGCATTCAGAGTGGGCACAGCAATCTGCATACAGAGTGGGCACAGCAATCTTCATACAGAGTGGGCACAGCAATCTTCATACAGAGTGGGCACAGCAATCTTCATACAGAGTGGGCACAGCAATCTGCATACAGAGTGGGCACAGCAATCTTCATACAGAGTGGGCACAGCAATCTGCATACAGAGTGGGCACAGCAATCTTCATACAGAGTGGGCACAGCAATCTTCATACAGAGTGGGCACAGCAATCTGCATACAGAGTGGGCACAGCAATCTGCATACAGAGTGGGCACAGCAATCTGCATACAGAGTGGGCACAGCAATCTGCATACAGAGTGGGCACAGCAAGCTGCATACAGAGTGGGCACAGCAATCTACATACAGAGTGGGCACAGCAATCTGCATACAGAGTGGGCACAGCAATCTGCATACAGAGTGGGCACAGCACTCTGCATACAGAGTGGGCACAGCAATCTCATACAGAGTGGGCACAGCAAGCTGCATACAGAGTGGGCACAGCAATCTGCATACAGAGTGGGCACAGCAAGCTGCATACAGAGTGGGCACAGCAATCTGCATACAGAGTGGGCACAGCAATCTTCATACAGAGTGGGCACAGCAATCTTCATACAGAGTGGGCACAGCAATCTTCATACAGAGTGGGCACAGCAATCTGCATACAGAGTGGGCACAGCAATCTGCATACAGAGTGGGCACAGCAATCTTCATACAGAGTGGGCACAGCAATCTGCATACAGAGTGGGCACAGCAATCTGCATACAGAGTGGGCACAGCAATCTGCATACAGAGAGCACTGAGATGTACATTCAAGGCATATTGCAAAAGCATGACAAGTGCAGCATCAAAGAGGAAAGTGAGGCTAGGGGCTGTTGAATACAGGCAGATACACATTCTGTCTCCTTTATGAACATACTAAATGTTTTCAGTGTTGGAGTTACACTGGTGTTAGCTCATAGTTGCAGGGTTGGCACCTTTTATTGTAAAAGTTGACAATTCAGAGGTGCAAACAAAGGATACTGGGTGTGGTTTTCAACATACATCCTCACCTCAGTACCAACATCATGGCAGTGTATAAATCCTGTAATTACCAACTCTACAGCTTCAGCATGGTTTGCCAATTTCTGGACAAAAACGCCCTGTGAAGAGTAGTTCACACACTTGTTATATCTTGACTACTTCAATTCCTTACTCCATAGCACAAGAATAAGAGAGTCCCTTCACAGCAACACAAATTGGGCAAGACAGAGAGATGGCCCCATGATTATTGGTCTCAAGTAAAGAGGCCAAGCAGTCATACTACAGTATGGGTCTTACTCTTTAGAACCACATCAAGCCAGCATGGCACCAAGTCATGCATATCAGTCACACCCTGTTCACAGCTGTGGAAAGTTCACCCTTAGATCAGTGGGGTCAGAGAGGCAGGGGCTTTAAGTCACTGTAATGACATTCCTGCTAGGTTGCTTCAGCCTCCCTTCCAGATCTAGCCAGTGCCTAATTGCATAGCATATTTATAGCTTTTCACACAGCTGGTGTATTTTTTCTAGCATAACCCAACATGCATTTCTGGAGAGCTCATAAATGCAGCTTTACATAGCATGAACCAAACATTTAAAAAAAAATTCAAGCACTTTTTTTCTTATCAGTCAGATACTATGTCACCAAAATGACACCAAATCACTTTGGTTTAACACTTAAAAGCAATTATTGATTTTTTATGAATTTTCAAAAATATGGTCAAATGAAGGTCAAAATCATAGATCCTAAAAAGTGGACCAAGTCCATTAAAAAAAAGTTTTTGCCCTAGAGCTTCAATACTTGCATTAAAAATTGATCTTGTACCCCCAAATCTAGGAAATAAGTTTCATGAAGATATCCATAATGTGGGGCGAGTAATAATTTTTTGGTGATATCCATAATGGGTTTTTCAAGAAAAACCGGCAGCCTACATGATGTAGATCAACAAATAAAATTCAGTAAATTGCTATTTCTTTCCTTTACCTAAGGAATATGTCCACGTTGTTGTTTTGAACAGGCACTATGATAACTTTGCTGTTGAGTTGCATTTTAATAGTGTTTTAGGAACACAGATTCACAAATGTCCAACATGCGATGGAACCAAACAGAAACTAAATTCCAGTAAACTGTTCAACAAATGCACTTTGCTGATTTATTCTGGTTCATAACACATCCAAAATAAATTCTATGGCCAAGAACAATCCACAAACACTGACTTGAAAGGAATACTTATGTACAAAATGTTCCAATTAATATTCTATTACACACAAGAATACTTCAGTTAATGATTTTCTTATCATGAAAGCAAGGCAAATCAAGTCAGCATCTTCATAACTGGCAAGTAAATGGCTCACATGATACAGTTGCTCCATAGATAAAAGAAGACAATTAGTTCTTTGCACAATCTTTCTATAAATGCCTTCGCTTAATGCTATGAGAATTGGTGATTCTTAACTTCAAGTTATACAGGGCTTTGAAATATCTCATGTGTATACAGTGACACACATATGCCCTCTGCATGTATGGTGGTGTAGATAATCACTGACTGATCATTTTTAAAATTTCCATTACCCTGATCATGAATTAAAGATTGAAGAAATTGTTGTGACCTATGGAATCCAGAGAAGAAAACAATACAGACCCAAGTACATTAATGTCATTAATTAATTAAAACATCAGTGCTTTCACCTTTTTTTCTAACTTCAACAACTTCAAAAACCCTCATTTCTATTCAATAGCAGGGCATGATCTGCCCATGTTTACAAAGCTTGCAGTTAGTCATAAACTGATGGCATCAGTAGTCCTTGACATTGCAGTTTCTGCATGGGAAGTTCAAATGCATAAAATACGAACATGGAAACCTCTTTTCCAATCATAAAATGTGTTAAATCTGAAGTATTTACATATTTGAAATGTTTCACTAAATAGTTCTGCCTAATGATAGCTGACTGCTGGAGGCTAGAAATCAACCAAATCAAAGTATTTGTTCATAGAATTGGAAGATCAAACGTTTTGCAGTACGCTTTCCCGCCCTTTTGTCAACATACACACCACATGCACAAAGGTTACGATTTCCGATCATCAGTCGAAATATATTCTAAAGGGAGGTAAATCTGCTTGCGAATTCTCTCAGCTATTTAGGCTAACAAGATTAACCTCCCTTAGATCGTTATAGCGAAAAGGGAGAAAATTGCAATCGCATCGAAAACAATCTCGCGATACAACTCTAGCAGGAGGACGCCTATCGCGATATTTTTCGTGATACGACTCCGGTGAGTTAAAGCGTGATTCTGTTTGCTCAAAAATGGTCGATTTGGGCGTGTTTATGATCATAATTGATAACTATAATTAACTGTAATTAATTATTTCACCCACTTACAATCACCTTTGATAAAACAAAACAATACCAAACGATATAAAAATGTTTGAAGAATTCACTGCTCACCAAATCTCAATTTCACCCAGGTTGACCCTCACCACTGTTATTTGTGTGTACCACAGCTGTGCCGGTTGCGAGTTAAGACTGATTTCAAGAAAAGGGTCACATGTAAGCCTCAGGGCAGTCTACAACTGACAAATAAAATAGCAGAAGCCACAGAAGTATTGAATTGAGCAAGGTTAGGCAACTATTAGGGCACTGGCTGAACACATCCCTATCACTATGCCACAAGCAGGAACTCATCTGATTGACTGTTCAAGGAAGTGTCCAAAGGACATTGAAAAGAATTGCATGTGTTTCTATTGGGCCGACACTCGAAACAACACTGCTCTTGGGACCAGCGAGTGCAATATTTATCATGGAAACAGCTTAGCTGCCAGAAAATTGCCACATTTGAGCATGTTCAAAACATTTTTATGCCACAGGCAACCTTGATACTTCCAAATGAAACAGCAAAGTTGCCAAAAATGAATCCACGAGTGAGAAGGCCTTAACTCTTTCATTTGCCGTTTTCCGGTTTAGGTTTTTTTAGTTTGCGGGTTGCTAATGTCATATTTTTTAATCCACCATTTGCCTGAAGATGTTATGTATCATTTTGTTCAAAACTGAATGTAGTTTGATATATGGATGACATATATCTAATTTCACAAATTTCAACTGGTTGAAAAGGACTTAATGATGAAGATTTGATGTTCAAATTTTACTAAATTTTTTAAACTTTGAAACATGCAAAGAAAACAAAACTTAAGTGAATCAATATTATAATGCAAAATAACATTCACATGAAAGCACATTGATTGCTATGATTTGTGTACCAAAATGAAATATTTCAGATGAAATGTCAATGAATTAGAAGGTAGAGATGGACATCACCCTTCATAAAAAAAGGCATAAGTTATGACATTGTTCCAACACAAACCACTTGTCAGCATCAGTATCTCTACTACTTTTCAATCCATCCAGGAATGGCATTACTGCCTGATAAATAAGAATACAAACAGAAACAATGATATGTATCTATAGTCTATGAAACTCCATAAGGCAGTTACTTTTGCCATGAAAGCAAAGACATGTCACATGCACTGCATTTAATTTGCACTTTGCATTCAATATGAAGTCTCTTCCAGCACAACTTACAGTTTCTTTGAATGTTACTAGTGAATTAAGGAATGATGGAATGTGAAGTATTTTGTACAGTTTTCACATGGCTAGCCTGAGGCACTTCTTGATGGACATTGAGACAGGCAAGTCCTCAAATAAGTTTCTCTATAAAACGTAACTGCAAATAATGGTTTGGTCTTCTTAGTTCTCTAACATCTGGGTTTTTCTTCCTCCACTCTTGAAGCAAAATTAAACTGTTCACCCTAGCAATGTCCAAGGAATGGAAAAACAGGGTTTTCCAGTACTTATTTGTATTTCTGAGAACATTATATTTATGTATGAGATGGTCACTTTTGTCAACTCCCCCCACGTAAGTATTATAGTCTTTGATGATGGTTGGTTGACTCACCTTCTGTTTTCTTAATTCACCATTAATTTTACATCTTATGGTGACCCATTCATACCCTTTGCCTGCATAATAGAAACAGTATTATCATCTTTCCATTGAATGGTCAGAATTTCACAATTTCTTGACCATCACATATCATCTCGAACTGATTTTGCAAACTCTTTGACATTTTTCAAAGTATTGGGAAAACCCTTTCTGTTAGGTAATATGGTATCACATGCAAGGACTTCTGACTTTAACAGGTCTTTCAACAGATGGACACTTGTATAAACATTATCAAAGAACAGTTTGTAACCTCGTTTGTAAAAGGAAGTTCATAATAGTTTTGTGACAACATTATAAGCAGCACCAAACACTGATTCTCTTTCCTCTTTACCCAAGTAAATTTGGAAATCACAAGTATGACCAGTTATTGATTCAGCCAAGACCCATAATTTCATTCCCCACTGTGTAGGCTTATCTCTATTGTACTATCGAAAAAAATATCTACCCTTGTTTCATACTATGCATTCATCTATGGAGAGATGCTCAAGTGGTTGATACCATCTCAAACATTTACGTCTAATGAATTCAAACAAAAATCTCACATTATATAATTTATCAGCTGGATTTTCTGTTTCCGGATTTGAAACTTTTAATAAAGACATAATTTGGGTGAATCTTTTCTTTGTCACAAATGCTCTTGCCCACAAACCATGGTACAGAGATTTAGTTGACCTGTTATAGTTGTCAACACTTGGTGCTTGCACCACACCCATATACATAAGGAGGGCTATAAAGCAATACAAGAAGGACAAAGCCCATACGACTCACATGCTTGACCTTGACCTTTACATGATCTTGACCTTCAGGGTCAAACAACTAAACCTAGCAATGATCTCATACAATAAGAAATGCTTTACACACTTTTCCTACCAAAATACATGTGACCTTGACCCAAGGTCAAGGTCATCCAAGTTCATGCAACACAAAGCTGTTAATTCAAGACATAGGAAGCACAATGGTGATTATTGGCACTTTCTACCATGAGATATGGTCACTTTTAGTGGTTCACTACCCCATTTTGGTCACATTTCATAAGGGTCAAAGTGACCTTGACCTTGATGATGTGACCAAATGTGTCTCATGATGAAAGTATAACATGTTCCCCACATAATTATTAAGTTTGAAACAGTTATCTTCCATAGTTCAGGGTCAAGGTCACTTCAAAATATGTATACAATCTAACTTTGAAGAGCTCCTGTGACCTTGAAGCAAGGTCAACCAAACTGGTATCAAAAGATAGGGATTACTTTGCCCTATATACCATATATAGGTGAGGTATCCAATCTCAAAAACTTCAGAGAAAATTGAGAAAATGTAAAAAAAATGACTGTATTTTAGACAACATTTATGGCCCCTGCGACCTTGACCTTGAAGCAAGGTCAAGTCACTATGTATGTTTTTTGACGCCTTGTCATCATACACCATCATGCCAAATTGGGTGTTGATAGATTTAATAGTCTCTGAGAAAAATCCAACGTTAAAGTTTTAATCGGACGCCCGGACGGACGAAACGGGTGAGTACATAGACTCACTTTTGCTTCACATGTGAGTAAAAAATTGAGCAAGCAGGAGCAGAGAATTTTTTTTTACTTGTTCATTTTTGCTGGATGCGATGTTCAAGTTAAATCTACCTATTCCGACAGATACATCATACAAGTCGCATCCTACGTAGCTCTGTAAATCGGATTGAAGCAAGTCAATCTGGTCGGCCTATCCACCTTGCAGGGAATTGGAGGATATCTGCAAAAATGGCTGTGCCCAGATATAAAGAGTTCATTGCGATCAGTGAAGTAGATGCGGAGTTATTGATTTTTTAAAATCCCGTGGCATTCGGATTTTTTGGTACCAGTTGAAACCTCGGCTGACAAAGCATCAGATATGAGTGAAGGTTAAAGTCTAATTTGATCCAGAATCAGAATCAGCCCATATTGTTGATAGATATTGAGCTAGGTGGAGAAGACCAATAATATTCGAAAGAAGAATCCAATGGTGAAGATGAGCTGCTCCAATAAAGCTTTACAACCTCCTGGTCTGAGTATGAGCATGTCTCCAACATGGCATTAGACTCTTTGGTTTAATTTTGCATGTACTGTGGGTTATTCCTGATTGTATCAAGATGGTGCAAAAACGGTTAGTAATTTTGCCTATGATAATTATGTGATTATTTGTATAAGTTCAATGAAGAGAACAATTGTTTGCTTTGCTAGAAGTAGTCTTTTATTATGTCACAAGAATTTATTCCTCCTTTTTTATGATACTATGTAAAGCATTGTTTTTGTTTCTGAAAGATGAAGACATAATAACAAAGCACAATATCTTCGCTATATATCAGTGTCCAACGAATGTAAATAAATTGATCAAACAAGAAGGGCAAAGCCCAAACGACTCACATGCTTGACCTTGACCTTTATATGACCTTGACCTTTATGTGACCCTCAAGGTCAAGGTCAAACAACTACACCTAGCAATGACATCATACAATAAGAAATGCTTTACACATTTTTCCTACCAAAATACATGTGGCCTTGACCAAAGGTCAAGGTCATCCAAGGTCATGCAACAGAAAGCTGTTAATTCAAGACATAGGAAGCACAATGGTGCTTATTGGCACTTTCTACCATGAGATATGGTCACTTTTAGTGGTTCACTACCCCATTTTGGTCACGTCTCATAAGGGTCAAAGTGACCTTGACCTTGATGATATGTGACCAAATGTGTCTCATGATGAAAGTATGACATGTGCCCCACATAATTATTAAGTTTGAAACAGTTATCTTCCATAGTTCAGGGTCAAGGTCACTTCAAAATATGTATACAATCCAACTTTGAAGAGCTCATGTGACCTCGACCCTGAAGCAAGGTCAACCAAACTGGTATCAAAAGATAGGGATTACTTTGCCATATATACCATAAATAGGTGAGGTATCCAATCTCAAAAACTTCAGAGAAAATTGAGAAAATGTGAAAAATGGCTGTTTTTTAGACAACATTTATGGCCCCTGCGACCTTGACCTTGAAGCAAGGTCAAGTCACTATGTATGTTTTTTGACGCCTTGTCATCATACACCATCATGCCAAATTGGGTGTTGATAGACTTAATAGTCTCTGAGAAAAATCCAACGTTAAAGTTTTAAACAGACGCCAGGACGCCTGGACGGACGAAACGGGTGAGTACATAGACTCACTTTTGCTTCGCATGTGAGTCAAAAATGAAAATAATGCAAGTGAAGACAGAGAACGGTAAACTACTGATATCACGGCCAGTTTCATTTGACTTTGTGTTAAAACTTTGTAAATCATAGATGTTGCTGTAATTTACTCACATGATTCATAAATGGTTGACATTTTTTTACAGTTAAACCTTTGCCATTTAAATTTATTATGTCAGTTACAACAAGCTGTAAAAGAGCAGAGAATAGTCATTTATCGCCCTTAATTCATTTTTCCAAAAATATACCCCAAAAAGTATTTGTAGGAAAGGCAGTTCCTTGACATGACAAGAGAGCCAAGAGTATTAGCTTGTTTGAATCATCAAATTCTTGTACACATGGGGACCAAATTAATTTTGAAAGCGGTCACTGGTTGTCATTTTTTAATAACAAAAATGCTCAGGATCCAGGGAGCTTTTTTATACAGATGATGTTAGGCTGTAATGGGTTAAAATCAAGGCTCACAATACTGGGTTCTAAACATTTTAAATTGCATAATAGTAAGCTTGCACTGCAGTAACATACTCTTGAATTTCATGGTTGACAAAACCAGAATTAATTATTTATGCGAGGTCAAAGCCAGGCATCAAACACAAATTCAGTAGTGCTCCATAAGAGACAAAGAGAGGGAATGCTACACTGGACAAGTTACCTAAGTTTTAAAAATCTAAGTTCACAGAATCCATGTGCATCACAGAATAACATCAGGTCTCAAAATGTTTCACCAACAAATTAGCAAGCACACATCATGGTAATATTCTCCAGAATTCTTTGGCTGACAAACCTTTAGTACAGATATGCAGGTTCAAAGACAGGCATCAGATCATGGAAATACGAATTTAGCAGTTCTCCATAAAAGCCAAACAGTAGGAATTCCAGGGTGGCTAGCCGCTGACCCAGTTCCTCGCCTAGCAGTGGTAAACCAGGGGTCAGAAACTAGACAGGCATCTTGGGGGTTCTCTAAACACTAAAACAGACTCTTGCTCTGGCATTTGGAAATACCCAACAGCATGAGACCTTTCATGGATCTGTGATGCACAATGCCAAGGTAGCAATTATCAAGACAACCCTTCTGGTGTAAAAACCCTTTTCACTGAGTGCCATAAATTATATCAAACTAGTGCTTAAAAGCACAGACGTTTTATTGAGATTACAAAATGCTGCTGGCAGGGGGCAGACAAACTGCTCCACTTAACCTTGATCAAACAAAGGGGCGAGCGGCCGGGGTCAGACTATAAATTTCTGAAACTGAGGAAGGAGTTTGCACTCCAAAAGCTTGCCTCTGCTTGTAACTTCGTCAGACTCAATTGGATTAAACCTAAAAAGGAACAGTCTATTCACATTTACACAGGTGGCAAGTTTGAATAAATTATCTTACTCCAGAAAAGTACCAGCATTTAACTCTTAACGTCCTATAAGGAATTTCCTTAAAACAGCAAAATTTGTCTCCCTTATACTTATAGCTATGTTGGCAATAGCTGTTGTGATGCAAAGTAAAACTTAACTTCTGATACTCTGAACAAAGTGACCTCTGTTTCTGATACTAAGAGGGTTTCAAACTGGGACCAATAAAATAAAATGTAACAATAAAAGTATCTACCCAAGCATGAACAATTTTTCATAGCATGTATCTCATACAATGGAAAATGCACAAAGCGTAAAAGTTGTTCATTGAAAAATACCCATTTACTTACCTTCTTTGCTCGACGGAGTAAAACTGATGCCAAAAATCTTAGGTTAATTTTCAGTTCATCCACGAATTCCTCATCTGAGCTAAGATCTCTGTAATTGTAGAAATGTTGACAATATAAAGCAGTGACATAAATAAGAAGATACTATTTGAAGTCACAGAGATAAGCTACATTGATTTCACTGCATTCTGTTTAAAGTTTTCAGCCCAATGGTCAACTTTATTCTGTGCAACATACAGCCAGAGCTGCTCGGTACCTCCCTCATCAGGCTGAAGGCATGGATGCTGGGTGTTTGGAGACTGCTCTAATTGCTCAGCCAAAGCTGAGGCATCAGGACTGAGTCCAATCATGAAGACCAGACCATGTATGCAAATCACACTGGAAGATTAAACTTAACCCATATGAAGCAATGACCTGGACAACAAATCCCAAATCCAACTCCCATGAAACATCTCTCCACTCTTTTACCAATGAAACAGAAAATCACCACCTAGCCCTCACCTGCCATTTTTTCTGGCAAAAGGATTTTTCATGAGACATTCAAACCTGCCAGAAGCTGTTCAGAAAATGCGAATCATAACAAACATTTACAGAGACTCCAGTTCCACCAAAGCACAGCTGCCAAAGAAGTTGTGTTAACAGCACTTTCTGATGAAACTGTAATTTCATTTTGACAGGCCAAAACTAATGTCATGCTTTTTTTTCTTTCAAAAACTTACAGACAGCTGGAAAAAAAAGAGTAAGCAGGTGCCTTGGATATGCAGAAATTGCCCCATGAAATGCTAACCACAGCTAAAACTCCAGATTTCTGATGTAAGCCTCCAATACCGGCACATTATCATATTTCATGAAGGACCTGAATGATTCAAACATTCAACATCGAAAAAGTCATTACTTTGCATCAAAATAAAATGACAGGTTTGAACTAAGTATCATTAAAATGAGAAGCAGATGTATCACACTTAAGTATAATAAAAATTGGTTATTGAAATATGAAAATTGGTATGTGATACCTACATGGATATGCTGTGATTTGATACATGTAGTCTCAAGCATCAAAATGATCATGTGGTAATTTATACTAATCACAAAAGGATCATGAGAATGATTTTAGCTGGATAAAGTCCAGGGTGAAATTCTGATCCTAACAAAACAGGCATTGTAAGAAACAGTGACAAAACTCTTTAATACAAAATTGTGGTGTACCTGTTCATATAGGTAAATATGTTAGTGAATTTTAGAAGTCATTTACATTAATGGCATTATCTGCTGAACTCTTAGATTCTGTTTGGATTTCATCATGTTTATGGCTATGTTAGCTACATGCATATGTGTGAGATTAAGCTTACAATAATGACATATCCAAATGCAATGCAAAATAAGCTGAACAAATTATTTTATAGATAGTAAAACTGAACTACCAGTAGGACTAATCAACATCAACAAGAGCACTTTGGAGCTGCTGTACAAAGAAGTGTTTTCAACTCAATTTCAAGACTACAAATAACATCAAATGCTTGCAAAGATGATATTGTTGAATTGATGATGAGATAGGTGTCAAATTTGGGTATGTTGGCAGCAGTTTAAGCCTAGTGAGGGGTGGGTGGGTGGATGGGTGGTGGTGGTGGTGGTGGTGGTGGTGGTGGTGGTGGTGGTGGTGAGGAGGAGGAAGGGGGGGGGGGTATGAGGAGGAGAAGGAGAAGGGAGGGGGGGGGAGGAGGGGGGAAGGGGTGAGGAGGAGGAGGAGGAGGAGGAGGAGGAGGAGGAGGAGGAGGAGGAGGAGGAGGAGGAGGAGGAGGAGGAGGAGGGGGGGGGGGGTGAGGAGGAGGAGGAGGAGGAGGAGGAGGAGGAGGAGGAGGAGGAGGAGGAGGAGGAGGAGGAGGAGGAGGAGGAGGAGGAGGAGGAGGAGGAGGAGGAGGAGGAGGAGGAGGAGGAGGAGGAGGAGGAGGAGGAGGAGGAAGATCTATACAGTGTTTTGATTTCATAATTCAGTGGATTAAAAGCAGAGGGTTGTTAGATGTCTCTTAAATATGTACAGCTGTTTACTTGTCATGTACATTCTTTTCTCCCTCCAGGTTTACTGGAGGTCCTACAGACTTTATCTGTCTGTCTGTCTGTGTGTCAGTCTGTCAGTCCCGACTTAACGGCTGATATCTCAACAACTACTGGACGGATTTCCTTGACATTTTGCACACTTACTGGAAGTTAGGTATCAAATTTTCAGAATCGAGGTTTGAAAAGAAAGTGATTTTTTAAGGTCATAAACTCGAAAACACCCCCCTAAAATGTCAATTGACGGAATGGCGAAATGCAAAATGTGTGACGTGATCATTTGACGTCGAATAACGTGACGTAATTTCATCTGTGTGTCTGTCTGTCAGTCCCTACTTAATGGCTGATATTTCAAAAACTACTGGACGGATTTCCTTGACATTTTGCACACTTACTGGAAGTTAGGTCCGATTGAATGTATCAAATTTTCAGAATCGAGGTTTGAAAAGAAAGTGAATTTTTTTAAGGTCGTAAACTCGAAAACCCCCCCTCAAATGTCAGTTGACAGAATGGCAAAATGCGTGGCCTAATGGCAGCGAATCGATATTAAACTTGGCAGAAATAGACCTTGAGTATCCTAAAATGTACAAGACCACTCAAATTTCATGAACTATCATCCATTTTTCTACAATTTACAGTGCAAAATACGAACCAAGGGGGTTTCGGAAAAGAATGCTTTACAAACACTCAGTCATATCAGTTCTCCAATGGCACATCTGGTAGAGCGTTGGACTCTTGGTCATGCATGACCAGGTTTGATTCTGCGCTGAAACTTTTTTCTCTTTTTTCGAGAGGTTGTGGGTTTGAACCTGACCTGGTTTTGTGTGTTTGTGTATGTGTGTGTTTTTTCCCCCTCTTTTCTCGAGAGGTTGCGGGTTCGAACAAGTTAGTCTTTGTTCGGAATATGTACTATTTACCACATCCGTATTGTACTTTTCTGCACATACATATACTCGTGCATTGGGTTTTTTAAGTTGAGTCTGTTTCAGAACAATACCCAATGCCAGTTTCAGTTAATTCACTAGCTAAAGGCTGAGATCTTCTTCTACTGCCTGGCTGCGTAGCTTCAGAGCATAAAAAATGACCATAGCTAAGTCCCTTGTTTTACATACTCCGGGCCATTGACAATGTATTTCAGAGTAGGATAGACAGTCTTTCGAGTATATTTTGTAATGTACTTATTTATAATTTTGTCATATATATATGGCACTTGAACAGAAAATGTTCTTATTTACATTTTCATTTTGGCAATATGGACACCTGGTATCAGCCCCTTGGACAATATTGTATTGTTTATTTACATCTAGTGAGAGAGAGAGAGAGAGAGAGAGAGAGAGAGAGAGAGAGAGAGAGAGAGAGAGAGAGAGAGAGAGAGAGAGAGAGGGAGGAAGAAAGAAAGAAATTAATTTCACACAACATGCAAATAATATACATGGTCCATGGTTAAGTTGCTTCGATGCCTGGATGAGCAGGCTAGATAGAGATGTGGTGATCAAGAAGCAGAAAATGCTGCAGAAGCTGCCTCCCTTTGGATTTGTAGTGAACACATATTGCCCTGAAGGGCTTGATGTCTTCCACATTTTGAACTACAAGATACCTCCTAGTGGCACCCAAGAGCTGCTTGGGGCTGGCTGAGTGAGTGCTACTAAACTGGCCTCAAAAGCACAATGACCACAGCAATCCAGCTGATTAGGGAGGTATCCTTGCTGCACAGGCTGAATGAGAGTTGACATTACTTGGATGACACCTTAATGAGAAGATAATTAGAACGAACCACTTGTCCAAATTGGCCTAAAACTGACAATCATATGGTTCAAATGAATATGACTATCAAGCAAATGAAGCCTTCAACCAACGTCCTAATTTCATTCACTGACGATGCTGATGTAGAAATAGTGGTGGCGTGAACATTATACTTTATTCCCAAAAGCATTTATTTATGTTCATACCTTTTACATACTTGTTGATCTACATTGCTTTCCCTTCTTCGCATCATGATTTTCATGTAATAACACGTTTTGTTAGTGATATAATTTCAACGAAGGAAAGACTGCATAAGATAAAGACAACTTACCTGTACCATGTGTATACAAATTCTTTGAGAACTATGTTGAAAAACTGCAAGAGAGACAGACAATGCACTAAATATTGTGTTCACTAAGGCTGAAATGGTCGTTGTCAACCACATTCGGGGACAGAGTACTCCGAGTACTCTGTCCCCGGGGACAGAGTACTCGGTCTTTGAAATCTCGGCATTTGAACGAGAACGAGACTGCCAACAACAGGCAGTTTACCTATCAAAATGGCGGTCGACGTTCGAATGGGACAAGATTTGTTGAACTATTTGAATACAGTGCCGGCCTACAGGGAGGCATGCATGGTCCGTAAAGGACGCATAAAGGACACGCATGTTCATTGGTATGTCACGTGACTGTAAGGACGAGATTTCAAAGACCGAGTACTCTGTCCCCGGGGACAGAGTACTCCGAGTACTCTGTCCCCGAATGTGGTTGACAACGACCATTTCAGCTTCACTAAGAGGCAAAACTTAAAAGCAGTTCAGAGGGCATAGGGGAAGATTACATTGATTCCTTTTTATTCACACACACTGGGAATTTTTCTTTTCCAGCTGATGAGAGCATCAAATAGCTCTAGCCTTATGTTACACTCTATAGCATTAGACTGCCAAATTTAAACTTACAACCCTGGTAACTATCAAGAAACGTGGTAAAACCTCCAATATACCACCATCTAAATTAGCCACAAATATAATAAGGGGTCTCCTTATAAGAATCATTGAGACAAGAAAACGTTACATGCACCATGAACCAACACACTGTACAGTACAATACATTTTTATTGCTGCTATTGAATAATTCAATTTGTCTGCCACATACACACAAAAACATGAATAAGAACAAGGCATGAGACATATGCATGCATTACAAATAAAAACAAAGCATTTATGCAAATTTAAAAAAAAAAGAATCATAGATATAAATATATTTGAGCAAGAAAGCAAAGAGACAAAGACAAGCAACGAGAATAAGAAATTCAAAGTGGTTGGTTTCCTATCCAAAATACATACAAGAACATTTGTGATCGTCCACCATGAAATGAGTATTAAATCACCTGTGGGTGATTTTCACTGTTTAACATTTTCTTAATGTATTTTTCTGCTGTATTGAATGGTGAAAATCATTTGACAATACAAGTATTGGTTGCCGAGTTATGTAATCTCAAACAAGGTACAGTAAAACCTCTATTTTGCGACCCTTTTTTAAACGACTTCCTCTCGATTGCAACTTGAAAAATTTTAACGGATGTATTTTCCTATCAAAGTGACCTCTCTTAAACGACTTCCTCCAAAATGCGACTTGCGACCGTCAATCTTCGGCATTTTAATGACTTTTTGACCTAGATTTCCCCAAACTGCAGTCCCTTTAGCGGCACATGCAATTGCAGTTACTGTCCATTCCAAAATGACAGCTTTTGCGAGTGCTGTTATGCACACTTAGTGCAGTAGGAGTTACTTCATGTTCTGTAAGGACTGTCTGCCATCCAGTGACGTCTCCCAAGACCATCAATCTTCGGCATTTTAACGACTTTTTGACCTAGATTTCCCCAAACTGCAGTCCCTTTAGCGGCACATGAAACTGCAGTTACTGTCCATTTCAAAATGACAGCTTTTGAGAGTGCTGTTATGCACACTTAGTGCAGTAGGAGTTACTTCATGTTCTGTAACGATTTTCTGCCATCCAGTGACGTCTCCCAAGACCAAGCGACTTGTGGTCAAGGGACAGACAACTTTCATGCATTAAGGAATAACACTTTCGTCCAAAAGAGAAATGTTAAGCTTTGTAATAAACTTGTCGCACAAGTTTCGCTTTGAATGAGATAACTGTCTGAAATTCCCAGCCATCATGGGTTCAACAGTTTGAGTCTCATACCCATAGGTAAAAATAGTATTACCTCTCAGCGAGCGAGCTGCCGCGCCAGTGGCTGAAGAGGCAGAGGCTGCTACTGGTGGCCTGGTTTTCAATTTTGCTGCGAACGTGTCTGCATCGGTTTACAGGTGGCCAGGAAGGGAGGCAGAGGCTACTCCAATGGCAGCACTGACAGTGACCATAGTGGTCTGGCATTCGTGAGGTTAAAGTTAAAATTAGGTTGAAGTTAGGTCGATTTTCCTGTTAGCAATTCAATTAGCATGGAGTTAGGGTTAAAAAAGAATGAAACGATCAAGTAAACAGTTCAGTGATTGTTACAGTGGTACCATCTATTAGTATATATTTCCACAAAAAATCCCATAAAGACATTCATCAAGTAAGGTGCCCTTGAAACAGCTGGAAACTTCCCAGCCAAAATTGAACCTATGTAAGTCACCTAATCGGTTACGTCATTTGCAAGTAGCAGTTGTATACATGTACATTATATCATGCAATATATCAGCCTCTTCAAAGTTCCTTTATCTCCTGTTTTCTGCTCATACATGTATGGTTTTTTTAAATAAAAAAGGAGGTCTAGCTTACTCCAAGTTAGCAGTAAAAAAGATGTATTGTGCATGTATTGCATTGTGTTTTACGTTGGCATTATTCCCATATATAATACATTCTGTTCATTTTATTCAAATCTCCTTACCTCCATTTTACGACTCCCTCCAAATTATGACCTGATTCAGTAGGTTTTTCAAAGGTCGCAAAATAAAGATTTTACTGTACCCTCAAATTGCACTATTTAGAACTATTTGGAGAAAACGTGGTTTAAACATTGCTGCTGTTCAAAGTAAAATTTTCCTTAGCAACCATGCATCAATTTTGTTGAAATTTTGACCACTCACTAACGATGGTGATCAGATACTGTGGACACAATTTGGCTACTCTATGTTGCTCCAGAGGCAGAATGATTAATGAAATTAAGTAATTCCATGCTACCATCATTATGTTTCTATCCGACCAAAGTCACCTATTCTTGAAAAGGTTTGTGAGAGCTGCCACCTAATTGGCTGTTGGCAGTCATGTGATAAAATGAGTCAGTGGCGTATGAGGAAAGGCCTGACGTTTGAAAACAATAATTATACACGTTCTTTTCTGCCTTTTTGACAGGCTGATTTTGACATTCTAGCCTGTGAAATGATTCTGCACAGAAAGCGGGAAGGCAGCTTATTTTATTTATATGAACTTGACGGGTTGATCTTCTGGGATGATGCAGAGACAGGCTCTGAAAGGATGCTATTTTGGGGATGCCACTGATTAAAAAAACTAGAATAAAACAAAAGGGTTGCTTTGAATAAAGGTATATTTGGGGCACAGAGCAATTTTCCCTCATTTTTATTTTGTGAGAGTGTGGAGTAATGGCTGTTGATGCCGTATGAAGCTAATCTCAAAATCGTCAACTCTATATAGCAATATTAACCTCTACCGAAAAACAGCCTAAGGTTACCCAACACTTGTTTTGTGGTGGACGGTCACATTTAGCAAAAAATAAAAACAATAACAACTTTTCTTGTTCAAAGAGATTGCAATTGACAAGATACTTTCGCCTTTCTCAATTCTTTCCATTTCAATAACTTTGATTTTTCAAGAAGAGAGAGCACCTAGTTTCCTCTTCATCAATGCCATCACTAGATTCCAGCCACTGAGCTCTAGCTCAGGGCCTCAAACTATTACTATTTCATCCCGAATAATTTATCTACTTCAAACAAGCAAGGGAAATAACATTGGATGACATAGCTACAAGAACAAATCAATAAACAAATGATGTCAAACATTCTTCAGTAAACTAGACACCAGTAATGCTGGAAAATGGCCACTTTGCAAACTAGTTTTTAACAAAGATGGTGTATGGTCTGAAATGGTCATATACAGTTGAAATAGGCCAGTCACTGGTCAGATAGGGGAGTTGTCGTTTATATAAGAAAACACATCTGTCACAGAAATTTAGGTCCCAAAATGGAGAAGGTCACATACTGTGGGTACCACCGTGTTTGAAAACCTAATCGATAATTTATTCCAGTGCCATATTGTTTTAACTGTTTGACCACACAGACAGGGTCCATGTGAAGCTCTATAGTAAAGGCACTGCAGTCATATCACAGCTTTTCTCCATCAGCACCACTGCCAACTTGCCAAGAACTCCTTAATGATACATTTCACTTTCACTAAATGTACTGAGATTACAATATCTAACTAAACAACAGTATATGTAACAATTACCTCTTCAACAGCCTGATCAACCCTCTGCGGTATCTGTAAATTGGTCCATGGTTGGAATGCAAGAATGTTCAGCTCTGGTCTGCAAACAGAAAGGTGAAAGGAGCGAACCTATCAAAACTTCACAACAAGTACTCAAGATGTCAAGAGATGCCTAAATGGAAGGTTTCCAGCTGATAGTTCAGTCTCTATCTTACTTAAATCTCACTACATATTGCAGGTTTAAACAATATCAACCAAATGCAGTCACTACTTTGTGATGGTGTCAGAATCTATAGGTTGTCTCAGTTTCTCACATGTATCTAATGGATACTTAACTATGTATCTGTTTGCATCAACGAGACTTCAAAAATATCAATGCTAACTTGTGGGACCAATGCTATCTTGTGGGACAAAATGGCTGGATTGGTCTCTAACCATCTCACACACACACACTAGATCAAACCACTTCACTGCTAGGTAAGCAAGGAGCAAGGACACACCACCAATACCGAGCCTGAAGCTGTGCAAGGTTAGACAGAAAAATATTTCAGAACTCAGGCAAGGACTGAACATGCAACCACCTGGTGAACATCTTAGTGCTCTAACTACTGCACTACTGAGGTCCTTCACATATTCTGTCAGCATTGCCAAATTATAGATCATCAGATATTAAAAAAATTCCACTTCATGATTTTGGTCATACATGCACAGATATTCTGGTTGCGAAAGAATGACTGCCAGTCTTTCCAATGACACACCACTTCATTCTCACACACTGGGACAAACCACACATGAAAGCTGGATAAACACTCTTCTCTTGTGCCAACATGTAGCTAACACTAGTAATCTTGCAGACCCATTAGGGCAAATCACTCCATTCTTACTCAAACACAAGGACAATCCACTCCCATCTCACACCCACATTCCCACAAACCACACTCACATCAAGCCTAGAACAAACCATTCTGCTCTGACATACACTGGGGTTATCCAATCTACTCTCACATACACTGGGATTTAACAATCCATCACCAACAAAAAATTACTCCACTCTCACACAAAATGCGACAAACCATTCCACTCTCATATTAGCATTGGGATGCTCCCCTCTCACACACACAGAAATGAACAATTCCACTCATACATTCACAAGTGGAATAAAACCATTCCACTTTAATCAACGCACATCAGGACATATCACTGCATTATCACAATCACAATACAGTGAATCACTCTATCGTCATGCCCCAAAAAAATCTCTCGCATGCGCGCACATGCGTGCGCACACACACACACACTTCTTGTCTATCAGGATCGATGACCATTCAGTCATCTGGGGATGAGGGAGTAGCAGCAGGTTGGTGTGTGCACAGATGGCTGATGAGACCAACCCTTGCACAGAAAGCTCAAGGGAAGGGCAGTGGGGGCAAGAGATGGTGGCCAACAGTAATGGTTTGCTGGCTCAGGCTTAAATCCTAGCCAGCGCCTTTTGCTCAGATGCAGCAGTCCTATTTGCCTCACCTGTCGGGGAGCCCTGGTGGACACAAGAGCGCCAGCGAAATTTATCTTATGCAGTCTGCTCCCAGGTGCTGTGGGTAATATTGAAGGCCTTCAAAGAGGACTTTAAAGAGTCCTTGAATCATTTCCTTTAACCCCCTGTGAGCGTTTGCCCTGTTGTAGCTCACTGTAGAAGAGCCTCTTTGGCAAACCAGCAGTCTGGCATGCGAGCTACATGGCCTGCCCATCTCAGTTGTGCCTGTTGGGCAGACCTTCGTGGGCGAGGACT
This sequence comes from Theodoxus fluviatilis, assembly GCA_034096865.1. NCBI lineage: Eukaryota > Metazoa > Mollusca > Gastropoda > Cycloneritida > Neritidae > Theodoxus > Theodoxus fluviatilis. The sequence goes on along the minus strand of JAWQFJ010000285.1, from coordinate 29,792 downwards.
TCAGTGTTTGGAATCCTGTCTTGCCACTTGATGGCCATGAGTCTTCTGAGGCAGGTGGTGTGGAAATGGTTCAGCTTCTTGGCGTGGTACTGGTATATTGTCCACATTTTGCATGCATACAGCAGTGAGGGCAGGACAATTGCTTGGTAGACCTTCAGCTTTGTCTGCAGTCTGATGTCCCTCCTGTTCCAGACACTGGCATGCAGTCTGTCAAAGCCTGCACTAGCTTTTGCAATCCTCATATTGATTTCATTATGGAAGAAAGTGCTGCTGGACAGTGTGCTACCAAGATAGGTGAACTTGTCTACTGCACTCAGTCTCTGGCCGTTCACAGAGATTTTGGCTTCAACATATGGTTTTCCTGGGGCTGGTTGGTATATTACCTGGGTCTTCTTTGTGCTGATGATTAGACCGAAGCTGTGACAGGCTTTAGCAAACCTGTCAACACTGTGTTGCATGTCTGCTTCAGAGTTAGAACTGAGAGCGCAGTCATCAGCGAATTAAAGTCTCTGATGGTGTCTGTCTTCACCCTCGTCCTAGCCTGTAGCCTCCTGTGGTGGAACAATTTCCCATCTGTGCAGTATCTGAAGTTGATGCTCAGTCTGGTGCCTTTGAAGGCATCCAACAGCTGACAACATGATGCTGAATAGTGTTTGTGCTAGGACACAACCCTGTTTCACTCCATTGGTGACAGAATGGCACAGATATCTCATCGTTGTCTTGGATTCTTGCTTGCATGCCATCATGAAAATGCCGCACAATGGTGATAAACTTTCCAGGACAAGACAACCAAACTTGGCCATGATCTTCCAAAGGCCCTCTCTGCAAACTGTCAAAAGCCTTCGTTAAGTCGACAAAGGTGGAGAACAGGTCGGCATTCTGTTCCTGGCACTTCTCTTGTAGCCGTCTGGAAGCAAAAACACAATGTCTATGGTCCTGCATTCTTTTCTGAAGCCGCACTGGCTCCCAGGCAAAAACTCATGCTCTGCACATGTCCGCAGGAGGAGACCATTGCTGTTACACAATTTGACCCCATACTTTCAAATAACTCCATCCCAGGTAGTGCTGTCAGTGCCAACTCTTGCACTGATGTCACCAAGGATGATAAGCTCATCTCCTTTGGGGACAGTGGTGATGACTGTGTGTAATTCTCTGTATAACTTGTCTTTGGCTTCATCTAGGTATGTCAAGGATGGTGTGTAGGCGCTGACAATAGTGACATGCTTGTGACCTTGGCAGAGGGGTAGCTTCATGGTCATGAGCCTGTCATTCACCCCTTTTGGGGGTTCTGCCAGTTTCCCCACAAGTGTTTTCATTGCAAAGCCAAAACATGCAAGCATGCACACACAAACCACCCCTAAGACAAACTGCTCCATCAACCAAAAAAAAAGCCTTCAAGATGTGTGTCAATGCATGTTTTTGAGAAAACTGTCTTCAAGGATCTGTAGCATGATTTACAAACTGAAAGTAGCATGTCCAATTGGCCGTCCAACAGCAGGGACAAATTGAAAAAACAATGGGTTCATCTCTATCGAAGCCACGTACAAAAAAGAATATTGTCATTTTGACTAAAAAAGCACACCTACTTCATGAGAAATGGACAAGGATTCGATATCTATGCTTTTTGTTTTTGTTGATCTTGTGTAGGGGATTAAATTCGTAATTTAATGCGAAATTTTCAGCGCGTTTGCGTCTCGCGCAGAATGGCACCATTTATGCGCCTACTTTTGAAAACAGTGGTCAACGTCAAATCGCTTTTCCCGCTCAGTTACTTTACAAACAACGCTGAAAGTTGCAGGATCGGCAGAGGAATGAATGCTCATTTCAACAGTGGGAAGAATATGTGTTTCCATCCTACTCATTGAAAGATATCAAGGTAAGAAAACAGCAGTTCAACTTGTTTTTATGATGTAAGGAATTGTGTGAAACTTATTCACCTAGCACACTCAGATTTATATTCTCTGTTCATTGCTGAGCATGCTGCTATCATAAGTTATCTTTTACGTTGAACGAAGAGACGGGACGGCGTGTTTAAAGTGTGCTACCCTTCACTGAGTCCGCCAACAGTTTATCATCATTTGAGCGCGGCATGAAACCACAAATTCCACTTTGGCTGATAAAGAGAGGAAACCTATTGAACGAATTCACCTTGCACATTCAAATTTGACATCTTCGTTCAATTCTTAACATGCTGTTATCAATACAATATTTTTTTACTGAGCGTAGAGACGGGATGGCATGTTTACAGTTTACTACCCTTCAACTAGCATGTCCAATTGGCCGTCCAACAGCGGAGACAAATTGAAAAAACGATGGGTTCATCCCTATCGAAGCCACATACAAAAAAGAACATTGTCTTTTTGACTAAAAAAGCACACCTACTTCATGAGAAATGGACAAGGATTCGATATCTATGCTTTTTGTTTTTGTTGATCTTGTGTAGGGGATTAAATTCGTAATTTAATGCGAATTTTTCAGCGCGTTTGCGTCTCGCGCAGAATGGCACCATTTTCGCGCCTACTTTTGAAAACAGTGGTCAACGTCAAATCGCATTTCCCGCTCAGTTACTTCACAAACAACGCTGAAAGTTGCAGGATCGGCAGAGGAATGAATGCTCATTTCAACAGTGGGAAGAACATGTATTTCCATCCATCTCCCTGAAATATATCAAGGTAAGAAAACAGCAGTTCAACTTGTTTTTATGATGTAAGGAATTGTATGAAACTTATTCACCTCGTACACTCAGATTTATATTCTCTGTTAATTGCTGAGCATGCTGCCGTCAGTAGTTATTTTTACGTCGAACGAAGAGACGGACGGCGTGTTTAAAGTGTGCTACCCTTCACCGAGTCCGCCAACAGTTTATCATCATTTGAGCGCGGCATGAAACCGCGAATTCCACTTTGGCTGACAAAGAAAGGAAACCTGTTGAACGAATTCACCTCGTACATTCAAATTCGATTATCTGACAGATAATTTTAAAAAGATCTTACTGGTTCTATTGCCACACTAGATGTGTATTCTCCATTCACTGGTGTACCTATGTGCTCGCGAAACAACTTCGACCACGCCGAGATCTGTCGCTTTTGATTTGACAGTGTGGCGTTGGCGTGCGAGAAGCAAACATGTAGACCTACATGTATATATCAGTCGGGGCTAAACTTAATCGAGTATCCGACCACAGACTTTGCAAATGTTCTCTTTCAGATGATTGGATAACTAGTGGCACGCACTTTGTTTAAAGTTAAACTTAACTGCCTTACTCAATTTGGTTGAGCTTATTTCTTGAGAGAAAAAACTTTGTGTAGTAATGCAGCCAAAAATGGTGTCACAGTAATGTAAGAAATTAGGAAATGTTGTTGCAAAAACTTAGCAAGTTTGTAGGAGCTCTGCTACACACACACACGCGCACACAAAATCTATATCCTACACCTTATCAGCAGTACATTGATGGGTGAGTGGATAATACTTTCTGTTTGTGTTTTGCTGCAGCAGTTCGTGTATGTGTGTGTGTGTGTGTGTGTGTGTGTGTGTGTGTGTGTGTGTGTGTGTGTGTGTGTGTGTGTAGTGACTGTATCTTGCTTGCATATCCCTTCACATTCTACAAGTATGTTTTGTGTATATTTCACTTAAGCTTGAATTATCATGACATGTATTTGCAGTTTCCCTATACATTCAACTGCTGCATCAAATAACTTAATTCAAGTACTGATCACTGCATGCATTACTTGTTGTTGTTGCTGCTGTTGCTGTTGTTTCATGAATAAATAAGTAAGTAAATAAGTGAATAAATGAATAAATAGATAAATATATACATGTTTTAAATTTACTGAAGATATCATTTTACTTATATCAACATTGCATTTTGCAGGGGGTCCTTGACTGCTTGGGATGCAAGTTCAACAAAAGTCAGGGTGAAATCTTGCAGCCTCCTCATGTCTCTGGAGAGGAGGGAGGAGCAGCCTTGAGGAAGATTTTCTGCAATTTCCTGGCTGTGAACCTACTGATAACTTTACTGTTTTGTGAAAGTGACTATGAAGTAATACTGACACAACATGTCTTCAGTACCTAAAGGGTGTTCCATAGTTCTACAGAAGTTCTTCATAAAGTGCTATCTGGTTTACTATGTCATCATTATAATGACACTTTTACAAGAATGAGTGAGTGTGTGTGTGTGGGTGGATGTGGTGTGGGTGTGGTGTGTTGTGGGTGTGGTGTGGTGTGGTGTGGGTGTGGTGTGGTGTGGGGGGTGGGGGATGTGAGTGTGGTGTGGTGTGTGTGTGTGTGTGTGTGTGTTGGGTGTGTGTGTGTAGTGGGTGTGGGTGGGTGGTGGTGGTGGTGTGGGTGTGGTGTGGGTGTGGTGTGGGTGTGGTGTGGGTGTGTGGTGTGTGCTGATTCTCAATGAAATCAACAGACCACAATACCCAATGTGAACTCTATGTTGAGAGAGCAAAAAAAAAATGCTGTAGTTTGTAAGTTTGTGTTGAATTGTGTATTGCCAATGCTTACAATCCTATGTTCAAATGTGCAAGTAGCATGAAGGGGTCTGCTTTGTGCCTAGTGGGTCTTCATGCTGCAGGTGTCATTTTCAGCACATCACTTTATGGGACAATAATTATGAAGTTATGTTATCATCTAGTAAATATATTCTGTTCAAGACTATTTATCAACCTACAGGTATTGATTTCTAAAAAATATGCTCAGATTTTTGCATTCATGTTTACCTGGTCAGTGTATGCCCGGAGATGAGGTTTTCCATTTACCCAACATATATGTTAGCTTTGTGCAAACAGAATACACATCAAGTTGATGTCAGTACTTTTGGGGGCATCAGTGACCCTGGCCACATAATTAGAATGCTCAACCTGCAGTTGTTTTGTGACTAATACGTGAAGAATCTCAAAATGCATGGCTTTTATTGAGTATCATCCCTGAGCAATGAGGTAAATTCACAGTCATGGAACTATCATGTTAGAGCATACTTCCACAACCTAGTTGCATGCTTCCTACTGAGGGGAAATTGTTTTTATGCATCACATACTTTTCCCCAATGACCAGGGGGTAAAAAGTGCAGTTTAAAAGCCCAGACTTAAAGAAAAAGAGTCAGGATAAAATCAGGCACCTTTACCTCAATTACATGCTGCCACTAACAATAAGAATATGTTATCAATGTAACCAATTTTGCAAAATGCAATTGACTAAAATATTCAAATGTATGCAAATTAGATCATTTGATGAATAAAATTTGTGCTTGTATTTGAGTTTAGAGCATCTTTAATGATTCAACTTATGAATGATGCTAATAACTCAACACATTTATGATTTACCTATGTATTTTGTTTTTCATGCAAATTAATTAATTTAAATATGCAAATGATACTGAATTGCATGTAGCTTGTTATTAAAATTTAGCTTTTCATTGTGAACAATACAATTTCACAAATTAGTAATTTATTTTCATGGGATTCTTTCCTAAACTTTTTTAAAATCATGCACTATAAAAAATATGCAAATTTATGCAAATATATAGCAAGGCATGATACAGAGACTCTTCCAAGTGGTGCCTTTGTATTCCTCACCTAAAAATGTGTGTGTACACCAATTATCACAAAGATATATCATCTGCTTGGGAAATTACAGCAAAAAACCTACGAATTTTGTCATTTTTCTGGTCCACCGGCTTTGTTCTTTGTCTCTACATTGAAAATGTCCCCCAGAAGAGGGCATTGGTGGGCTGCAACTCTGGATCTACTGGGGCGATTTTCAAAATTCAAACTGTTCTGTGCTTAGAATCATTAGCTTTATGAACCAAAGTGAGTGGCATGACTGTGCCGTTCTTAGAAAATTTTCGATTGGACATGCTACTGAAAGTCTCAACCAATAATTCATTTACATTATTGTGGTGATTTGGTGACAAGAGCAGCAACTTTTTCATTCCATCAAAACTGTAGATGTGATGAACATTCTAAGAACTTTGAGACATAAAGGCTGTAACCAAAAATCATCATCCTCTATCATATGCAAGGCCCAATGGGAAAAACTAATTAATACTTTCAATGCCTTTTAATTTAAACATAAACAAAGCAAGTCTGCCTGCCTGCCTGCCTGCCTGTGCCTGCCTGTGTCTGCCTGCCTTCCTTTGCGTCTGTGCAAACTGTTGACATTGCAATTTTCTTAAAATTTGTTTAACATGGCCCAAGAGTAGTGAGCGTAAATGTTTTCCCACATACTGTACCAGTAGACAAACCAGTGATATATGACCTTTTGACCTCGAAAAGAGATTTTGCAAAAATCTTACATACACGTGACTGCCTGCCCCGCCAATCCGAATGCTTTAGACACAGCAGGAAGCACGTCAGCAAAGGGGAGGTAACTCCCCTTGCCACGTGATCGCTCTAGTCTATATAAGCCAGAGCAGGCAGCACGTCGTTCTCTTTGACATTTTTCGAAACTGCTGTCGCGTTTCGCTTGCACGTGGATTACTCGTGCATTGGATTATCCTCGCCTACTTGTGTAGTGTAGAGTTTGCAGTTTCCCTTCACTGGAGTTTAAGGGAAGTTTGCGGCTTGCCGCTTTGCTTGCGTCTGTTTTGACGTTTTCGTTGGCTGGTCGCTTTGTTTTGTTTTGAGTGCACGCGCTGGAGGCTTTGTGGTTAGCTTTGGTGCGTCGCTACTCGTTTTCTTTCAGTGCTAGCGACGACTTGCTGTTTGCTTGTTTGCTTGTCTTCGCTTGTCACTGTGTTGTTCGCCTTACTCGACGTACGGGACGTTTTTGCGTTCCGTGCGCAGTAATGGCGTCTCGCTTCCACGTGCCTCTTCCGTCTTTCCCGCCTCGGTAAGAGGGACGGATAGAGGCGTGCACTGTTGCGTTAGTTTGAACGCTTGTGTGTGTGTTTGGGACTTGGGCGCTTGGACGTTTCGTGCAAGCGCTAGTTCTCGGGTGGTTGGCGAGTAGTTGCTCGTCTTGGAGCTACGACAGGCTGGTGTTTCGCTTGTTTGCTTGCCTTGCTGTCGTTTCGCGTGTGCCCGCGGTTGTTCCTGTGACGTCAGTCGGCGCTGCGAATTTTTTCGTTCTCGCACGCTTCTGTTACTGTTCTGTTTTTCCCACTTGGTCTGTTTCGAACGTGTACTCTGCGGCTGTTTCCGCGTTTGCTCGTTCGGCTGGTGGTGGTGGCGGCTGCCTTGTCTAACCGTTGTTTGGTTAGACTTGGCGTTCGCGTCTTTGCTTGCTGCTTCTCAGTCTGCCTTGGGGCGAAGGACGGCGTTTGCCGCGTCGTCTGCGCCTAGGCAGATTTTGGGGCTATCGCCCTCTTGTTTTATCAGGGTTGTCTTCGCGTTCCCTGTTGTTACCTCTTTGTGCGCTATTCCCGGGCGTCTGGCCGGGCGCCTGGGGGTGAGCATTAAGGGCGTCCCTCCTTCACGCTGGCGTGGGTGCGCACTCTGACGTCGCCACCCTGGGGGGCAGCGACATTGGGAGAAGGGAGGTTTTCTAGCTCATGAGGAGTGAGTGTTTCTGCTTAAAAGAATCATTCCTTCTCTTGAGCTCACGTGTCGGTCGGTTTAGCGTGTTTCCGCGGCGTTTCCTGTCTTGATAGGTGGCGCTGCGGAGTTCGGTCGTGGCACGCTGTGGTTGTTAGGCCCAACACGCAGTCTGCTAGATGGTGGACGCTGTGCTGGGCCTGCATTTGCTTTCTCTGTTGGTGGGTGGGGGTGAGGGGGGTTTCTAGCCCGGCCCCTCCCCTGTCCCGTGCATGTGGGAGAGGCGTTTGCTGTCTTCTCCTCTTCTGTCTTTCCGCAGGTCAGACCACGGTTTTGTTTTGCTTTCAGCCTTTTACACTACGTGAACCCTGCTCACCGCGTGTCCGGCTGGTCGGGTCAGCCTGGTCAGGCTGGGACCTGCCTTGCCTGGATTTGTGGTTTCTGGCTCCTGGGCAAGGGTGCGAGCAGGTCGGCTCGGTCTGGTACGTATAGAGCGGAGCTCCCGGCCATCCAGCTGTCACTGCTTGGTTCGGTAGAGCGTGCCGCCTCTCTTCCCGTGCACTCCTCCCACCGCGCTCCCGCGAGGTCGAGCTTGCGGTTAGGCCTCCCACCGCGCTCCCGCGAGGTCGAGCTTGCGGTTAGGCCTCCCACCGCGCTCCCGCGAGGTCGAGCTTGCGGTTAGGCCTCCCACCGCGCTCCCCCAAGGTCGAGCTTGCGGTTAGGCCTCCCACCGCGCTCCCCCAAGGTCGAGCTTGCGGTTAGGCCTCCCACCGCGCTCCCGCGAGGTCGAGCTTGCGGTTAGGCCTCCCACCGCGCTCCCCCAAGGTCGAGCTTGCGGTTAGGCCTCCCACCGCGCTCCCCCAAGGTCGAGCTTGCGGTTAGGCCTCCCACCGCGCTCCCGCGAGGTCGAGCTTGCGGTTAGGCCAGGGCAGATCGGAGCTCCCGGCCATCCAGCTGTCACTGCTTGGTCCGGTTGAGCGTGCCGCCTCCCTTTCCATGCACTCCTCCCACCGCGCTCCCACAAGGTCGAGCTTGCGGTTAGGCCAGGGCAGATCGGAGCTCCCGGCCATCCAGCTGACACTGCTTGGTCCGGTTGAGCGTGCCGCCTCCCTTCCCGTGCACTCCTCCCACTGCGCGCCCATCAGGTCGAGCAGGGCGGAGCGGCACTCTCGCCGCGCTCCCGCAAGGTCGAGCTCTGCGGTGGGGCCTAGGCAGAGCGCTGCCCCCAGCCTTTCAGCTGGCGCTGTTTGGTTCGGTGAGCGCGCCGCCTCCCTTCCCGTGCACTCCCCTGTGCCCCGCCCCCGCGCTTCCGCCAGGTCGAGCAGGGCGGAGTGCCGCCCTTACCTCGCTCCCGTAAGGTCGATCTCGGCGGTGGGGTCACGGCAGAGCGTGGCTCCCAGCCATTCAGCAAGCACTGCTTGGACTGGTGATCATGCCGCCCTCCTTTCTGTGCACTCCCATGGGCCCCGGTCCCACGCTTCTGTATGGTCAAGAGGACCAGTGCAGCGCGGTCATGGGTCTGTGTTCTCCTCTGGCTCCGAGGTCGTCGACTGTGTTTCTCCCTGTGGGGAGGCGAGTCTAGAACGACCGGATCAGAGCCCAGCGAGTTGGCACGATCGGTTCTCGGACCCTGGTTCCACTGCGGCTGCGGAAGAGGGGTGGGACGTTGGGTCGGTTGACCAAACCTCCTATCTTTCTCTGTCTGTGGACTCTTCCGGTGAGGAAACGTTTGGCGCGGCTGTGATTCGGCCCTTTCAGGTGCACGATCCCAGTCTTCTGCCGCGCGGACTTTGTTCTTCTCCTACGCAATCACACGCTCTGCAACGGGCTTATGCCGTGTGGCGTCGACAAGTTCACGACAGCGCTATTCTGAGGGTGGTGCGGGACGGATATAAAATTCCGTTCACAACTCCTCCGCGTCTGTCACTTGAGCCTCTTGCTTTTCCTAAACCCATTTCACCCTGAGAAGGTGAAGGTGTTGGACGAGGAAGTCGCTTCTCTGCTGGTCAAGCAGGTTGTTCAGGAGGTGTCTCTTGCCTCACCGGGGTTTTACTCCAGAATTTTCGCGGTTGCGAAACATTCCGGTGGGTTTCGCCCGGTTCTAGACCTCTCGCGGTTGAACAAGTCTGTTCGCGAGATGCCTTTTAAGATGGAGTCTTCCAGGTCGGTGCGTGATGCGATTCGCCCTGGCGATTGTGCCACGTCATTGGACCTGCAGGATGCGTACTTCCATGTCTCGATGCATCCGGACATGTGGAAGTATCTGCGTTTCGTCTGGGGAGACCGGGTTTTTCAATTCGTTTCCCTGCCTTTCGGTCTGTCTACTGCCCCTTTCATTTTCACCAAGATCACCAAACAGTTGGCGATGTTGGTGAGGGGCAGGGGAGTGCGTTTGCGGATGTACCTGGACGATTGGTTGATTTTACATCGCTCGTCTCGGCAGTGTGCCCAGGACACGGAAACGGTGGTCCAACTTGCACAGGACCTTGGTTTCAACTTCTCGTTGAAAAAGTCTGACTTCCTTCCGTCAACTTCATTTCAGTACCTCGGCATGCAGTTCGACACTCTCGCCTTCTCTGTCCGTCCGTCCGCGGACAGGTTGCGGTCGTTGTCAGACCTACTCTCTCACTTACGTGGTGTGGAGAGCGCTCCCTATCGTGCTCTTCTCTCCTTGCTTGGCAAGATGGAGTCGATGGCTACCCTGTTGCCTTTGGCACGGGTCGCCAAACGACCCCTGCAGAGGCAGCTTGCCAGCCGGGTCTCCGACTGCTCCGATTTTGATCAGATGGTGCTTCTGGGGGACTGGTTTCGGGAAGCCACCTTGCGTTGGATGGACGTGACGTGGCTCCATTCTTCTGTCCCTATCCGTCCCCAGGGTCCTATCGTCTATCTGTTCACAGACGCTTCGAGGAACGGTTGGGGTGGGCACACAGACACGGACTCGGTGTCCGGTCTGTGGTCTCAGAGCGAGTCGCGGCTGCACATCAACTTTCTGGAGATGGAAGCAGTTTTTCTCTCTCTCCAGGGGTTACTGTCAGTCTTGAGGAATCGGCACGTAACAGTCTCAGGTGACAATGTCACATGCCTGAGTTATCTCCGGCATCAAGGAGGCACAGTTTCTACGTCATTGTCTCTGAAAGCTGAGGAGATTCTGGTTTGGGCTGATTCCCATGGCATTTCCATTTCCACGGAATTCATTCCTGGAAAGTTGAATGTGCTAGCGGATCACCTAAGCCGGAGGAATCAGGTTCTGCCTACAGAGTGGACTGTAGCGCATCAGGCTCTAGAGCAGGTGTGGCTTCGCTGGGGCAAGCCGATGGTGGATCTGTTCGCCACCCGGTTCAACACGCGTTTGCCGTGTTACTTCTCCCCTATGCATGATCCACAGGCTCTCGGGCGGGATGCCTTTGCTAGGTCGTGGTCGGGCATGGAAGTCTACGCTTTCCCTCCCACGCGGCTTCTTCCGAGGGTGTTGGCCAAGGTCGCCCTGGAGCGTCCTCGCATGATCCTGGTCGCGCCTTTCTGGCCTGGAGCTTCCTGGTTCCCTGATCTGCTGGCTCTGGCCGATGGGGAGCGCATCGAGCTTCATCTCTCTGCGTGCACTCTCGTGCAACCTCGTTCGGGAATTGGCCATCCGAATGTTCACTTGTTGAACCTTTCTGCTTGGCTTCTTTCCAACACAGGATCACCTGGCTAGTTCCTTGTTTTCTCGTTTGTTTTGCACGTAGTCAGATCTTTCCTCCTCTGTGGGATGGGTTTTCTGCTTCTCCGTTTCTAGGTCGTATCCCTAGAATGTGTTGTTGATCCTTCTGCTGGTGCCTCTCGGACTCATGTACTCCGCAAGGTTGCCACCTCTGTAGCGTTTGCCAAGAGTATCTCTTTGGTTCACTTTATGAGGGCGGTCTGCTGGTGCAGTGACTGTGTTCACACGCTTTTAACTGTGTGAGGTTCGGGTTCGTCATGTCAACGACACCTTGGGCATCAACAAGTTGGTTGTTGCGGATTGGCTCTTCGTGTTTGAGTGTGAGTAGTTTTTTCTGTTGGGTCAGGTGTTTATGCACAACCCACCGCCCATTGCTGGGCAATCATATCACTGGTTTGTCTACTGGTACAGTATGTGGGAAAACTTTAAGAAATTTAAACTAATTTCTATGTTTTCCTAACATACTTACCAGTAGACAAATTACTGTCCCACCCACCTCCCCGTTTGTGCATTTGCTCGGGTTATCTCGGCAATGTCAAGAGAACGACGTGCTGCCTGCTCTGGCTTATATAGACTAGAGCGATCACGTGGCAAGGGGAGTTACCTCCCCTTTGCTGACGTGCTTCCTGCTGTGTCTAAAGCATTCGGATTGGCGGGGCAGGCAGTCACGTGTGGGTAAGATTTTTGCAAAATCTCTTTTCGAGGTCAAAAGGTCATATATCACTGGTTTGTCTACTGGTAAGTATGTTAGGAAAACATAGAAATTAGTTTAAATTTCTTAAAATTTTGAAGGTTTAAGGTTTTACCATCCACTACCCCTATGCCAAATTTGGTAATGGTGCCATGTATGGTAAACGAATTTTGCAACGTCAAAGTTTGTCATATATAATCACACATATGTACTCACACACACACACACACACACACACACACACACACACACACACACATGGACATGCATACATACATGCTTGCATTCACACACACACACACATGTACAGTAGTCCCTGTGATGAGTGGAGCGGACACCCGATGAGCGGACGCCTGTAATGTCCGGACATGGCCTCTTGGCACGGATCCGTTTTATTCTCAAAATAACCTGTGCTAACGAACACCTGCAAAATGCAGACACGGACAGTGTTTTGCCAAACATTTTCCTGTCCCCTCCATGTGAGGAGCGGATGCAGGAGCACAATAATTGGTTTGTCTGACTCCTAAAGACAAACACATTTGCAGAATGTCAATCTCTGCTGCTTGCAAGGAGGTATTATAGTATCATAACTGTCTCGGCCGCTAGAGCAGGCACCTAAATATGTGTGTCCCGCTGACCTCTATAAATGTTGTTCGTCCGTTGAGTCGACGAGGACCACTCTAGTCATCTGGGGGTTTCTGGGACTGGCTCTGTGCGTGCACAGATGGCTGATGAGGCCGATCCTGGCACGGAAGGTTCTGGGACAAAATGGACATGGGACGAGTGGGACATCTCCAGGAGGGTTGATAGAACGGGCCTTTCGGGCTTGTCGCTTCTTTTCTGCGGCGATGGTCCTGTTGGCTTCAAATGTTTTAGCGCCTTTGTAGATGGCGGAGCGTCAGGTGGCTCTATTCACTGCAGAGTGTTCCCACGTGTCTGGGTTGATGGCAAACGCTTTCAGTGAGGCTTTCAGAGTATCTTTGAACCATTTCTTCTGCCCACCGTGGGACCGCTGGCCATGCTGCAGTTCGCCGTAGAGGAGTCGTTTGGGCAGCCTCTCATCTGGCATACGTGCTATGTGCCCTGCCCAGCAAAGCAGGGACTGCATCAGGATGGTGAAGATGCTGGGGAGTCCTGCTCTGGCCAGTACTTCTGTATCTGGGACTTTGTCATTGAATCCATTGTTGATCTCGTCTGCCCAGTCAGCTAGAGCTGTCTTCACATCCTTGGTTAGGCATATCCCTAACTCACTGAGGGTTTCAGTCCCAATAGCTATCCTCACCTAGTTTAGCTTGCCTGTTGAAGCAGTTTACCAGGCGGTGGCTATTGTCACATGAAAACAGCTACTGTGAGCCATAGGTGAGAGCTGAGTGCCATGTGGGGACCAAAGATGGATGAGCTGCCAGTCTCACATACACTGGGACAAACCAGTCAACTCTCGCAAATGTTAGAGAAAACCATTCCATTCCCATTTACAATGCAGCAAACATTTTCACATACAGGAACAAACCACTCCACTTTCACAGACACTGGTGCACAACACTCCAGTCGCACAACCACACAGCCACTCCATTCTCACACAGGGAACAACAGTCCTCCCTCAATCCTAATGAGACTTATCAATCTTGTCTTGTGCACACTAGGACATACATAACTTGTCACTTCAACATTTAACATTTGATGTTCCATATCTCCAATCTCCATCCCTTTTTGCCCCAACTATGTTTTCCTCCTCAAACTCCTTCTAATTATTGTACTCAGTGAGGAACAACAGACATCTTTGCTCCAAGAGTGGAATATGAGTGCAATGTGGGACATAATACATATAGTATGGTTGACAGTAAACTTGACACACAATAAAAAATTCTCACCTATGCCTTGGACAGCGCCTTTGACCACAAACAGGACAGGTTGTTTTCATCAGGGCCAGTTCATCACCTTGGGATGGGTGCTGATAATACCAAAGGGTGAAGGTACCAATTACTGTAATCTGCAGCTGCAGTTTTCTGCATGTTTCTTTTGGCAAACTAAGTGAACTATGCCTGTAGCTCTGTACAAAAAGCAGCTCTAATCATTATCAGGTGCAATGACATGGCACAATTAAATCAGCACACTTACCTGCCAGTCATCATGTAATTAATAAGTGCTTCCAACTGTTAATTTCTTAAAAGACAAGAGTGAAAATGCAAGCAAGCAATTCTTGTCCACAGATCTTTATAATAGTCTACAGATCCATTCACACTTCAAGCCTATATCCAAGAACACAAACCCGGCACAGTTCTGTCCACTGCAGTTTCCTCCCTCTTCAGACAGCAGTGATTGAGTACCCAACTCAATGTGGGTGGATTGAGTACCCAACTCAATGTGGGTGGATTGAGTACCCAACTCAATGTGGGTGGATTGAGTACCCAACTCAATGTGGGTGGATTGAGTACCCAACTCAATGTGGGTGGAGCACTTAATAATCAGAGGTTGACAGCTTCAACACTTCACAAGGATGGATGGATGGAGTTTTATGGCCTATCAGCCATGAAAAAAAGAGTTGGGTAGAGTTACAGCAAGTCAACCAATGATTTCTGCAGTTACTTGCCTCTAATGAAACTCATAGGGATACGCGGTGGGTCAATTCTTAACACAAACCCACAGGGGAATCAACACTTCACAATGCAGCACTTAACTTTATCCCTATGGTCTCCATGTTTAGAGAGTGACACTTACAATATGCAACTATTACAGCTCTACAATTGATCACTTGGCCTTGGTGATGTACTTTTTTATTTACATGTAGTGCCCAGAATTTTGGAGAACCATGGCGAACACTGTTATTTGTAACAGGAAAGTGGCACATCATTGTGGGGGAAAAGTAAAGAACTTGTAAAAAGTAAAACTTGCCACAGAAGTTTGAAGAATTAGAATTTATGTAAATCACTTTGGAATGCTCTGAGAAGGAAGACATGTTTACTGAGGAAGAAGAAATTAAGAGAACTTCCTCAAGGAATATGTCTTTGAGGAACTGCTGATGGAAGAAAATGAGAGCAGGCACATTTGTGTTTGTGTGTGCGTTTGTCATGTGTGTACAGTGTGCGTGTGTATGGCATGAGTGTGTGTGTGGGTGTGTGCGCACGTGCGTGCGTGCATGCCTGTGTGATTGTGAGAAGCACTTCTATGAATCCCACTTTGGTGCATTGCTAATTTCATCTACACTGTTTTATGTCTTTGTGTCAAATGCATATTCACAGGGGAAATTTGTAGATTTTACAAATGAAAAATAGCATTGATAAGTAAATTTTGCACATGATTTGCACTGTCACTCAACTTTTAGGCAAAAACTAACTTTTGAAGTCATTAATGACCATGTAAGAACAGAGACACATACAGCCTGTGCTGTACCAATCAGCTGGATTGCTGTGGTCCATACTTTTAGGGTTTGCTTCAGTAGCAACTCAGTCGTGAAGTTATCAATGACCAAGTACAGGATATTCTTATTCTTTTTTGCATGAGATATCATAACATGCAACTGTTCTTTTTAAAGATGCATGCTTTCCATTAATAATAACTTGTATAAGAAGTTTCCAAGTCTGTAAACATAAAGCACAGAATACAAGCTTGCCATCACAAAATATCACATTTCTGTATGGTAGTATCTGTGATAAATCAAGGACATAGAAGGGCTCAAAGAAAAGATATACCTTCTTTTAGCACATTACAATTTATCTTCTTGTTTTGCATCAAAGGTAGCAAAAAGAACAGATTTCTTCCCACTGCCATACTTAGGAGTGGTAACACAGTTAATACAATGCGGAAGTGCAGTAGCAATTAAAATGAAGCACTGGTTCTGTTCACACGAAAAGGCAAACATAGACATGGCTTTCATTACTTTTGTTCAAAATTGCAACATGAACATGATTTCTAAAAGGCAAGGTATATACATAAGAGCTCATAAAATTTTCAATGTTGTAGCGGTTTTGTCATCACTAACTTCATTGATACATATCGATGCAAACACCACTGAATAAACTCACAAGACTTCATAACTTTGCAGCTGATAGAAAAAAGGAGTTCTTTATGCTTGTGGAGGAAGAAACAGAGAGCATTACCCTGAATTTGCTGGGATAAATGTGAGGAGCAGTGGTTGGGTCAAACTGTTCTACAATGCTCTTGAATTCCCTTATTTTACATGTTACTTTTGTGAGCAAGATGAGAAAAATGCAATGTTAATAAAATATAAAAGCAATCCTGTTCCACTCCTTTCTCCATGATCATCTGTTGAATGCACAATGCTGACCTTTTTGAGCTAAAACCTTTTATGTTTAACAAACCACAGAACAATAATAGAACTAGAGTGCTCTCTGCTAAGTTCTGCAGTCATGTTGTTGAGTAAAGTTATTGTTTTGTTCTAAGATACAAAGCTTCTTCAAATTTCATATTTGTGTCGGCTTGTGATTTCAATATCTTAGACCTCGGGCAATCCGGGTCATAACATTCATTCATATATCTAAGTGTCCCAAAAATGTTGGCATATCTTTCATAAACTGACTCCTACAGTAAACAGATCTGTTGACTATTAATGCATGCATGCATGCAAAGTCATTCCATCCAAGAGATGTGTCCAACACATCCTGCTCAGTCAGTAAACATGATGTTCAATACATCAATTTGTCCAAGATAACCTACTAATTATTTAGAGAAATTTGAACTCTATTACCAATGTGGTGATAATTACCTTCTTCCTTCCTGTGAACCAAAAATTGGGCAATCTGGTGTCCGGGCTGTGGAGGCAAGAGTGTTTAATCAGTGATCTTCACAATTTGTTCTGTCTGTCTGTCTGTCTGTCTGTCTGTCTGTCTGTCTGTCTGTCTGTCTGTCTGTCTGTCTGTCTTTCTGTTTTGCACCACATCTGTACAAAGTAAACTCACTCAGGCGGGGATGCAAACAATTTGTGGTGAAACCATTATAAGAGCCTCTATTAACTCTCTTCAGAATAAGAAGAGCATGTAATTCATACAAACAGGATGGATGGATGGATGGATGGATGGATGGATGGATGGATGGATGGATGGATGGATGGATGGATGGATGGATGGATGGATGGGTGGATGGAATTCCACAGCTTATCAGCCTTTGTAGGGTACGTAAAGCCATTAAGCATGATCATCACTAGAATAGTTCCAAGCAAGCGCAATTCAAGTCACGATGTCCATTTATTCGCCTCTTACAAATCGTGCAGGGAGACATGGTGGGTCTATTCTTTTAACCCCCAACCCCCATGGGGAATACAAAAAGGATCATAAGAGAGACCAATGCTAACATATATAAGTTTTGATTTGGGATCTGCAAATGGTTTCATCAAAAGGAACATCATACTACTTAGATTAGTATGATTTGCATCATAAGCATCTGCTAATAGCTGCAGCCTTTGTTTATGTTAGGGCAAAATATTTCATTAATATTGAAGCAGTCTTTGCAATTTGCCGTGCATGAACTGATGCAATGGGTCCAAATGACAACTGGATGCTCCATCTTGGAAAAAGAACCCTGTTTTGTTGGATTTACCAAGAAACTTTGACATCAGCGTCTACGAGTAAACTCCACCTTACCATCCATCACACTGATGCAATGCCAACCTGGTGCCAGAGCAGATGTAATAGCCATGTATGTTAGTATATATTGTAATTATTATCCTATGTTATGTGTGATTGTTGAGTGCATGTTTGTATTTGCCATAATGTTTTGTATTAGGGTGTGCATTCTTTTCTTTATGGGTG
Source organism: Theodoxus fluviatilis (assembly GCA_034096865.1). NCBI lineage: Eukaryota > Metazoa > Mollusca > Gastropoda > Cycloneritida > Neritidae > Theodoxus > Theodoxus fluviatilis. Next base: position 12,155 of record JAWQFJ010000285.1, on the reverse strand, counting down.
TGAATGTGTGTGTGTGCGCCTTGAGTTGTCTAAGTGGTGAGATATGTGCGCATTATAAATTATCATATTATTATTACTATTATTATTACGAGAGCAAAGATGGAAACATGTGATTGACGATCCTGCCATAGAATGTAAACAAGATGATATGACTGATCAACCAAGTACACTGAGAGAATATGGGCGAGTTCCTGTTAGGACTTTGAGCATGAGGCAAGCATCAAGTTTAAATGCTGCAAGTTGTAGCTGATAGATAGTACACTCGACATGGACATTCCACAGGACTATTCCCCAGCATGGACTTACTCAGAATTTTCCAAGCGTGGTAAAATAAAGGGAAATAAACCTTGATTTTGGAAAATTGTAGTTTCCACTTTAGATCATAGATGTGTGTTATTACAATAAACCTACAGGGAATGTATGTTGCAATGTATGGCACAGAAATGTTTCTGCTTCATTTTGGCCTATTAGGAATAGAGTAATAAATTATTAAGCTTTTTGTTGTTCTCCTTTGGTGTAAAAACTATCGCAAAATCAATGTCATCCCCCCTTAATGAGCCCTTGATGACCTTGAGATTGTTTCAGTTTGATTTTCCTGTCATTCTCCTTCAAGAAAATATGTACTTTTGTATTTATATGGACTCTATGTTATTTTCTTTCAGATAAAAATCTGGACACACCTATTTTTGTCCAAAAAGTTTGTAATATATATACTACTGGATAAAACTTAAGGGCCACTTTTTCTCGCAGATGCTCCAACAACACAACACCACATAAATAATTTAACAATACTCAGAGTCAGTACTTTGCTAATTTATTCAGAAACAATGTCCTGTTGTTGCGTACCTGGGCTAAACACTCCCCGGATCACCCAAGTGGGTGAGATGATTGCGTGTGTGACTGTTTTTGAACACCCCGCCATATAGGCAGCCACACTCTGTCTTCAGGGAATTTGATCTCTGTCTCCAGAGAATGCCAGTTGTTATGTTAGGAGCTTACCACAGCTGAAGATAATCCCCACATAACAGTACAACATAACAACATTTTGCTGTAGCCTTGGTTTTTGGCTGGAGTCAACAAATAACAACAGCCTTCGCTCAAGGCAAAACAATGTCCTTTAAGTTTTGAGTAAAATTTATCAAGCAATTGTAACAACAGCAGTATGTTCAAATGTTCAGCCACCCCTCATTTGAAAAATCACACAAGGCTGGTTCAGTCAGTAGCGAGTGTACCTGCCGTTTGCAGCCAAGCATTCAATGCAGCATTGACGCATGGAGTCCACCAGGTGGGATTGTTTCCTACTCTTGATGCAGGAACTGAGTCAGCTGGGCAACACGTCGCCCCAGCACTTCCTAGAGGTGCTCGATGGGAGCCAGATCAGGTGAATGAGCTGGCCCCTCCAGTGTTGTCATCCTGCAGAACAGCATTGTAGCCTATGGCTGGGAGAGCTGGCCAGATGAGGGGCTGCACAATCTCGTCCGATAGATTAGTCCAGTCAGGGTGGCTCGGATGACTTGGAGGGGGGGTGCTGCCTTCCCTGCTGAAGCCTGCCCAGACCATGACCGAGCCTCCTTCGTAGGGATTCACCTTTTGGACGCATCCATCCTTGAATTGCTCACCCTGGCGTCTCCAGACTCTCACCCTGCCGTCCTTTAAAGGACACAGTGAACCGTGACTCATCAGTAAACAGAATCTGAGTCCACTGGAGTCTGTTCCACCTCATATGTTGACGACACCAGGCAACCCGTGCTCTGCAATGAGCTAGAGTGAGGGGTATTCTCACTGCTGCTCTATGTGAAGCCAGGCCAATTTCTCACAGACCTCCACAGACTGTGCTTCTGCTGATGTTAACGTTTGCAGCTTGCATCAGTTGACGTTGCAGAGTGGTTGACATGACAGATCAGTCGTGCAGAGCTGCCACAAAGAGGTATCTGTCCTTCCTTCTGCTGGTGCAGCACGGGCGTCCTGAGCAGGGCCATCGTTCTGCCCTTCCAGTTTCTTGCCATCGTGCCAGCAGCCTCTGGATCACTTAATGGGACACCCCAAGACGTCTCCCAACTTCTTGTCCAGTAATTCCATCCTGCAGCCATGCTAGCACCCAGCTATGACCTACTGTTGTTGGGCTTCGTCGTGGTGGCATGGTTAGGAAAGTGACAATTATGCCCCTACTGTACCACTATTTGTAGTGAAACAAAGTGCACAGTGTTCACCACTGATCCCTTTAGCACGTGCATCAAGACTTTACCAAGTTTTTCCACCTACCTGCCTTTGGTATGCTTGCCAATATTGCACAGCTTTTCACAAAAATTGATGATGTTTTACGTGCATTTGACCCGTTCATGGAAATTGATTAATTGTTGTCTATTGTACCCTGTACAGAGGACTGTCTAAGGTCAGCTTTTAACCCATTTAGATCGAAAGAACACAGTATTTTATTATCGTACTTGCCACAATAAACAATGGCACAAAAAAGAGGGATGGCCCTTAAGTTTTGACCAGTAGTATAGTTCTAGGAGTCAAATGCTTAAAGATTTTAGAGACATCTTTAACTTTTAACGTCCTGTGCTGCTCCTAACCGCTCCTAAGGCTAAATCCTATGCCACTTGTAACCGCTCATGATTCATATGAATGCGTTAGATATGAAGGGAGATTACTCTGGCGGAAAGCTCTCTAGGACCAGCTCTGCAAACCCACCATCATGCCAAAGAGTAGCATCCAGAGCTTTTTGGAGTAGCATTTAAGAAATAGGCGTAGCACACAGGCACAAGCAGGAAAATGGCGATGTTTGTGCTCTGACGCGAAGCGCTGAACCACCGGCGTGAGGGGGGGGGGGGGGGGGCGCTGTCAAGACGCTGAGCGCTCATCCGCCGGCGTGAAGCGGGGGGGGTGGGGGTGGGGGGGCTGTCAAGACGCTGAGTGCTCAACCGCCGGCGTTAGGGGGATGGGGGGGGGGGGGGGTCTACGTGACGGTCGAAAGTCCAGTTCGAGGCTTTGAAAAATCTTAGTTTTTCCCTGACGATCATAGCATTGTAGCAAGCATGTCGAAATCGTAGCATGCTACGCCTAAATCGTAGCACTTGGCAGCTCTGTAGGACTGAAGAAAATTATTGCACTACTTCCGGATGGTTATTGCTTCTCTGGGAATTTTTTCTACAGATTTCAATACGTTTCTGCTGAGTTATTTGAATTTTTCGCTCATTTTTTTAAAGGGCGCTCCTCATTGCGAAGATGTGAGATAGGGATCTCAAGGAAAGCTGAAAACATAACGCAAATGCATGCACTCATTCAGCGCTTATGTGACACAGACCTCCACAGTTCTGGTTACTTCAAGCAACCAGGTCATGCTATTTTTAGGTCAGGTGAGGAGTGATGGAGATAAGGTTTTTCCTGAGACCAGCAGCCAACTAGAGATTGAAACAGCCGTGAGTAGTTCAGACAATGACTCGTTTTTTTAAATAAATGGTTTGATCTAAATATCTTGGAGACTCTGATCAGAGTGATGTAACTGTTTCCAGTGTCCACACGAGTGATTTGTTGGACATCAATGAGCAAATTGTTTTGACTTCATCATCAGATGCTGATTTCAGTGACGCCGAATGGTCAGACACTGTCGAGGAGTTTGCTATCGATCCTTTTGTATAAACAGTTGGTCCATGCGTACTACTAGGTATGTTACAAAAATATTTTTTTAAAGAATTCAATATATTGCTTGTTATCATTGGAAGGGGTAAAAAATCAGCTTTCCAATGGTATATACAGCTTTGAGTTTGGTTAAGTTTGACCCGAGTTATGAATTTTTACACCAATAAAATTGGTTAATGAGACAAAGAAGGAAAATTGAAACCAGTTTACACCCTTTTTTACTAAAATTAACTGTAATTCCCACATTTTTCAATCAATATTGTTCAATTTGGTATGAAAAGAAAGGTCAATGTCTCTACTAGACAATTATATAGGTTATCTTACTTTGAAAAATAAGATTTGTTTTACCTTGTGATTTTTAAAGGGGCACTCCCGTGACTGGAAAAAACAAAAATTCAGGAAATTTGAAAAAAATATCAAATTTTAAGATATTGCTTTATATCACCAGAAAGAGCAAAAAAATAGCTTTCCAATGGTATATATAAATTTCAGATTGGTTAACTTTATCTCGAGTTACGAATTTTTATGTGAATAAAATATGTTGCAGAGCCAAAGAAGGAAAATTCGGATGTTGTACTTGTAGTCGTGAAAAGCGTGAGGCAATGAAAGGCCATGGTTGAAAGTAATGTCCCAATAACATCTTTTCTCCCCGAAAAATCAAACAACACAAAACCTTATTTTCAATGTGAAACACCTACTGATAGTGATACTGACTGAGTCAGAATGTGAGTTACCATCCGCCATCTTGGATTGTGATCGTGGAGCTGTACGCTGTTATGTGCATGGAAAAGGACATTTCGACAATGACTCGAATGAGCACTTACTTGAAACTTTGGGAAACATTATAAAAATGACGTATCTATTAATAAGGATATTTTTTAGAGTTGGATCAGCACATAAAATTGGTTTGATCACATACTTGATGCTTCTCCGTATATATATAACTGATGATCTTGGATTGTGATCTTGGAGGGGTACGCTGTTATGTTCAGTGAAAAGGACATTTCGACATGAAGCACTTACTTGAAACTTTGGGAAACATTATAAAAATGATGTATCTATTAATAAGGATAGTTTTTAGAGTTGGATCAGCACATAAAATTGGTTTGATCACATACTTCTGTTTTATGAGTTTTGCGCTTGATGCTTCTCCATATATACTTTTTTAGACTTACCGCCTTTTTCTCCTTTCTTGCACAGAAATATGTGCTCTACGTCATACAATAGGTGCCCTACTTAATTAACTTCCGATTTCATCAGAAAACGTGCATTTGGTGACCTACCCTCCGCGATGTGCAAAAAACCGGGTTTCAATTTTACGACATCCAAAACGGGAGTGGATTCCGCGTTTTGTAACATACCTAGTACTACTCGGACTTGATGCAGAACCAATAGAGTATTTTCTGCAACTCTTTCCAGAGGAAATGTTCGTCATGATCAATGACTAAACTTTAGGCGAGGCAGAATGGCAACGGAACAATCGAAACCTCCTTGGAGAAGATGAAAAACAATCTGAGCATTGTTTCTGATGGACGTCATTCAGCTGCCAGCTCACATCAGGTTCTACTGAAGCACTTGATGTGAGCTGAGACTGCCAGCAATTGCCGATGTCATGTCAAGGAATCGTTACAAAATCATCACAAATTACACAGTGTTTATATTTATAGAAACATATTTTTGGATCTCTTTCCATTTATTTACCTGTAATTATGCTAATTACATGCAAATAAAGCAAAGAAAAATATCAAAAACACTCTGTACTTAAATCTTATAATGCCCAACATTCATTTTTGACTACACACAAAGAATTTCTTACAGATCCATACAATATAATAGAAGTTTGAACTTTTTTAACAAATCAACCGTGTTATTTGTCATTTTCTCTAAAACCTTACAGGACTGGGGCTAGTTGTAGTTGTGAAATTCCTTATACAGACCTGGGTATCCCAAATTTTGCCTTTGCATACTCACTGGTTCAGATATGTGGTTTTTTTTTAAACTGCGTATTTGTTGCGTGAACCGACAATTTCACAAATGCAGCTTTTGGTTTGCACACATGATACTCCGCAGTCAGCGAGACAAAAAAAATTTGGTCATTCGATCCATCAGTTGCCACACTGAAAGGCCCACTACTCATTTTGTCCTTCAAGTTGGATTTAATGTCCTTGCACATTTCCCTAACTAAGGCTGTTGCCTTGTTTCTGCAACATTTGTAGTCAGCAGCGATTTTGCTGTCTGAGAAAGCATTTTCTCTGTGGCAGAAATGATGTCAGACGTTTACAAGGGTAGGTTTGTTTTGACGATCAGTTCGGTCATCATCACTTCAGTACGGATTACTTTCTCCTCTCCCGATGTTACGGACTTTGAAACAAGAAAATTGTCCAGCTTCGGAATGCCTGCTTTTTCCTTTTCTGCCTCGGCTCGTTTTTTATCTTTCCCAGAACAGTGACAGGCGATATCGAAGTATCCAGAATAGGAAATACTGAAATCACAGTCGCAATAAATGCATCTCGCATGGTGCACATCTTTCACCAATTCGACGATACCTGGCATCTGCCAATACTTCGGCAGAAAAACCTGATCTCGCTTTGTCTTTTTTGCGGTGTTTGAATGCAAAATTCCTTTTCTTTTTGGCATGGTGACTGTGAGCTTTCTCGCAGACTGTGTGTGCCACTCAAACTTTTCCGGAAACAGAGCGTTGTTGGTAGGAGCGCTATGATTGGCCCTGAATGGTCAGTCGATAACTGTTGACCAATGAAACTGCCGGATACAAATTGCTCCATGGCAAAGAGTCACGACCAGCTCTCCGTGCCAGACGTGCACTTTATCGCGCGAAATTGCACATTTACGAATACGCAAAAGCTGCATTTTTTTTTCGCCGTATTTTTTCAGAGGCATGCATAATTTTCGTATTCCTTTTTTTCTCCCGTATTAATACGCATAATTCGTACGTGTACCCAGGTCTGTTTATAGAACTTTGTTATTAATGTCTGAAATAATGTTTTTAGCAGTTATTGCAACCTGTTGAGTGCTTTTGGATGCATAATTATATATCTAATTAAGGAAAGTTCACACAACTGGATGTCTGAGGTGTCCTGAAACATGTGATATGTGACATGTTTGAACGATTTTAATTGAAGAGATAAATGGTGATTGAACAACTTTAGTGCAAGAATATTTGGCACTTTTTTTTCAGGGCTACCCATGAAATTCAAGTTCTGATTTCAGCAAGTTCACATTGAAAGCAATGTGATGAGCAAACTTGTGGTTTCCATACAAGAAATAGAGGCAATGTACATTTTCTTAGTTCGAGTCAATACTGGCAAGTTTTCTTGCATACAATTATTTATTACCGAATGGTTTGAAGACTGTTTTTGATGATGAAATAATTTTCTTGGTGTTGCTAAGCAAACCCATTGAGGGGCTCTGGCTGTATGCAAGTGAAACTGGAGCACCTGACAACTTAGTTAAATCTTCGTTGTGTTCCATACAAATGTAAAGTATGTATTCCATCTCTTCCTTTTCTCCCAGTAAATGATATAATGATTTGTATTATGATACCTACAATGTGCAAGTGTCTTGAACGTAAGCAACCGTTTCCACACTTTGGATAACTTGATTTTTTTTAAGTTGGATTTTCACCAACCATGTAATATTTTCAGCCATATCTCCGGAGAATGACCCATCTAGTTCATATGAAGAATGACACATCAAAAGTATGCAACTGTTGCCTTTCCTAAGTTAGGTACTGGCAGCCGCAGCCAGTTTTGCTGGGAAAGGTGCCTGCAGGCTAAAAATTGATGATTTACCCCGTGATGTTTATATATTTAAATTGAAAATTTTCGCACCAAAACTATGTGCAAAATAAAGTTTCAACCTTCATCTGTCGTTCTGTGTTGTTTTTTATGTTGTCTGTGATCTGTGGTACTTGTGCGAATGCACTAAAAGTACTAGATGAAACACAAAATACGATTCGCGTCATCAGTCGGAATAGCGTCTTTCACCGAGCATATTTACAGTGTGTTAGAAACAATGCCTTTCGCGCCATCAAGAAACCCATTCCAAGTATGCGAATTACTGAGTCAGCAAGACGAAGCTCCATGGTTTATTCTCGTATAAATATTTTTCCAAAATAAAGCGATTAAGTTAAAGAAAATTCTATCTGAAAATATGTCTAATTTTCAAAAGCTCATATCTCTGGAACTACTCAACGGATTATATACAATAAAGATGTAAATTAAAGCTCATTTTATGCCGAATTTAACGATATACGAAACGTGTCGGACAAATGAATGCTCGCGCAGCGCGAGCCAATCGGAGACGAGTACTCTCCGCGCATTGTACGCATCATGGCGGACTTTGTCTACGAGCGGTTGTGGCAAATCGGAGTTATTTGTTTGCAGCATCAAGTCTAGTCTTGATAAGTAGCCTAATTCGATGTCTAAACTCATTAAGTTACCAGTACTGCAAGTTATTAAAGCTATTTTTTGCTATTCATGGCAAAGTTTACGCAGAATTAACAGCAAATGTTTGCCACGTGACCGGGTCAAAGTTGTGTGTTGTGTATATGTGCATTCGAAGTGTATCGTATTTTCTTTCTGCTGATTGTTATCATCAAAATATTATGACAGGAATGTCTGTATGTTATAAACAACATAAATAAGTGTTTTGTTGAATTTTAGCAGGGTGTTCGAAAACAAAAATCGATGTCTATCATAGACCGAAGTGCGATCCCATATCGAATAGTCATGTGTTTGGATGTATACACACACGTGCCAATAACATCTGATTCTCATCTCTGAGGTACGCAGCCAAACTGCTGACATGTTAAAAAAATATTAATGACCTTTTATAGAAATGCAATGCTATTTTATTTTTCTGTTTTATTTTAGACTATGCACAATTCCAGCGTCCGAGCTCTCTCTCTCTCTCTCTCTCTCTCTCTCTCTCTCTCTCTCTCTCTCTCTCTCTCTCTCTCCCACTCACACACACACACATGCACGCACACACACACACACACACACACACACACACACACACACACACACACACACACTACACTTGAAACGAAGGTCCAATTTCTATTTCAGCAAACTAGAGTTTCTTCTTGGACAGCTATGGTCAGCAAGAGCATTTCATCCAAAGGAAGAGTAGAAGAGGGACATTGTGTCATAAACATGCCAAATAAATGAAACACTTTCCAAATTAAACATCCACATGAAAAAAATCATCAATACAATAGGCACATATTTCAAGGTTTTCTTGGATGGATGGATGATTGGATGCATGAATAGGTGGATGGATGGATGAATGGATGGTTGGTTGGATGGTTGGTTGAATGGATGGATGGATAGTATGTTATGGCCTATCAGACTTCCTATGCTATATCTATTGTCCACAGAGCCGCAATGTTTTTTTAATAAAATTTAATTAGCAAGATATTTTGTTAACCTATATTTTAAATCTATGTTAATTTGCAAAGTTCAAACTATTACTGAGCCACATGCAATATTTCATGCTGGTAACTGATATAGTTTTTTAGATAGGAAGATTTTCAGTGAGCCATGCCCCCGCAGAATCACGCCTTATTTGTTACTAAAAATAGACTGGCTAAAAACTATATGCACTTTTCTGGTAAATTTCAGTTTATTTGCAAAGGTAAAACTATAACAAAGCCAGACACCAAATTTTATGCAAGTATCTCATATAGTTTTTGAGATAATAAGCTTTTCAGTCAAGTACCTTCATAATTTCACTTTTTTCCATCACGCAAATCGGGGTTTTCCTCAAATTGATAACACAATATCTTGAACTGTAAGCTTTTTTGTATCTTGGAAAAAAATAGTGTCAAATTAAATGATATAGTCTTCTGGTATAATAAGTCTGATAGGGCTCACTTCAATGGTTTTTGTTCAGCAGGCCTTCAAATATGGTCCTCGGTGATGTTTTGCACGTTGAAAATTCTTGTTTTGGGCCATATTCAGCACCCTGTTGTACTGGAACTGCATAAAAGAATGGCTTCATTTTGCTTACATGAACTGCCTACAATATATTGATTTGGAATTAGGCAATATATGCTGTGTACCTTGTATGATTAGATGACTGTTAGGCTGCAAAGTTTGGAAAATATTTAGTATTACTCTACGTTTCGCGTTTCCATATACAATAAATGCTGTATCTCCAGAACGAATCAAGATAGACACTTCATTTTTGTTTTATTTTAATTCTTTCATCAAGTAGTAAAAGCACAAGACATAAAAACAAAACAATCTCTGAGTCAAAATTTTGGCTGCCAGTACCTACCTAAGTAATCTGTTTCAGTACATACATACCTTATGACAAAGTAGGCCCCCACCACACCAAGGGCAAAGGCCCACAGCAAAAGAAACAGGAGGAAATGACTGCAAAGACAAGATGGTAAATAAACATTCAGAATTAAGAAAATTTCAACAGCAGAAATTTCTAGAAATCTATTCTAGAATCTGTGTAATTATATTAATGCAATCAACATCTACTTAGTCATTATTAGCTCATGTTTGTAAACTAAGTGAGTCTATGAATGACCCCAACATCACCTGTCCATTTGTCACAGTGCATGTCTGTGAAAAACATTGCAATTTCCTCAGAATATACATTGTACTCTAACCAAACCTGGAACAAGAAAAGTAGGAGGCAAGATCTTCTAAGCATGGCTTTGTTATTGACCATATTTGAAAGTCAAGGTCACAGCAGGGATAACCCAAAGCTTGCAATTTCTCAACATTTATGCCTGTCACTGTCACTAGACTTTGAATGATATTAACTGATGATGTTATCTTTCGGGAGGAGACAAAAAGAAACAAGAAGGGCAAAGCCCACACGACTCACATGCTGAAAGGATGTGAAAAATGGCTGTTTTTAGACAACATTTACGGCCCCTGCGACCTTGACCTTGAAGCAAGGTCAAGTCACTATGTATGTTTTTTGACGCCTTGTCATCATACACCATCATGCCAAATTGGGTGTTGATAGACTTAATAGTCTCCGAGGAAAAATCCAATGTTAAAGCTTATTACAGACGCACGGACGCCCAGACGGAAGCCCGGACGCCCAGACGGACGACACAGGTGACCTAGTATGAAAGTATAACATGTGTACTACAATGTTATGAAGTTTGGAAGAGTTATCTTCCATAGTTCAGGTTCAAGGTCACTTCAAAGTATGTATACATTCCAACTTTAAAGAGCTCCTGTGACCTTGACCTTGAAGAAAGGTCAAGTCACTATGTATGTTTTTGTACGCCTTGTTATCATACACCATCATGCCAAATTGGGTGTTGATAGACTTCATTCAGTGTGGCTGAGACTATAGTGCATATATAGTCTCAGCGACAGGTTGGTCACGTGATAGCCTTAATTCTTCCATAACATGCATAACACCATTCAACACTGAGTCTCAGCCACGCTGAATGGCATATCACATCGTTGAGTGTATTCCTCCGCTTGTTGTGATACACTCGATACTGGCAGCCATCTTTCCGTCAGTTCATTTTCTAAACATCGATTTCCCATAAATGTAAAACTTGTATGCGGTAAAATTCGAATCACAAGAGTGTAATATTGTGAACTCTAATAATTATAAGGACTTTGAATACAACAGCAACAATTATACTTCATTGTGCGAGTAAGGCAACCAATCCCGTCTGCATAATGATAATCTTTTGGACCGATAGTACGATACGCCCAGAAACCCGCTGAGTGCTTTTACTGATGAGGAATCATTAATTTAATGTATGCTTAGAAGGATTAAACTTAGACAAGAAGGGCAATGCCCATACGACTCACATGCTTGACCTTGATCTTTATATGACCTTGACCTTCAGGTGACCTTCAAGGTCAAGGTCAAACAACTAAACCTACCAATGACATCATACACAAAGAAATGCTCTACACATTTTTCCTACCAAAATACATGTGACCTTGACCCAAGGTCAAGGTCATCCAAGGTCATGCAACACAAAGCTGTCAATTCAAGACATAGGAAGCACAATGGTGCTTATTGGCACTTTCTACCATGAGATATAGTCACTTTTAGTGGTTCACTACCCCATTTTGGTCACAATTCATAAGGGTCAAAGTGACCTTGACCTTGATGATATGTGACCAAATGTGTCTCATGATGAAAGCATAACATGTGCCCCACATAATTATTAAGTTTGAAACAGTTATCTTCCATAGTTCAGGGTCAAGGTCACTTCAAAATATGTATACAATCCAACTTTGAAGAGCTCCTGTGACCTTGACCTTGAAGCAAGGTCAACCAAACTGGTATCAATAGATAGGGCTTGCTTTGACCTATATACCACTTGTAGCTGAGGTCGCCATTCTCAATAACGTGGGAGAAAATTGGGAAAATGTGAAAAATGACTGTTTTTGAGACCACATTTATGGCTCCTGTGACCTTGACCTTGAAGCAAGGTCAAGTCACTATGTATTTTTTTTTAGGCCTTGTCATCATACACCATCATGCCACAT
>JAWQFJ010000284.1:5000-50036 GCA_034096865.1 Theodoxus fluviatilis | reverse complement strand
AGACTGGACCGCTGCGTGTGTGCCTGGGCTAAGACTGGACAGCTGCGTGTGTGCCTGGGCTAAGACTGGACAGCTGCGTGGTGTGCCTGGGCTAAGACTGGACAGCTGCGTGTGTGCCTGGGCTAAGACTGGACAGCTGCGTGTGTGCCTGGGCTAAGACTGGACCGCTGCGTGTGTGCCTGGGCTAAGACTGGACCGCTACGTGTGTGCCTGGGCTAAGACTGGACAGCTACGTGTGTGCCTGGGCTAAGACTGGACAGCTACGTGTGTGCCTGGGCTAAGACTGGACCGCTACGTGTGTGCCTGGGCTAAGACTGGACAGCTGCGTGTGTGCCTGGGCTAGGACTGGACCGCTACGTGTGTGCCTGGGCTAAGACTGGACAGCTGCATGTGTGCCTGGGCTAAGACTGGACCGCTACGTGTGTGCCTGGGCTAAGACTGGACAGCTGCGTGTGTGCCTGGACTAGGACTGGACCGCTACGTGTGTGCCTGGGCTAAGACTGGACAGCTGCGTGTGTGCCTGGGCTAGGACTGGACCGCTGCGTGTGTGCCTGGGCTAGGACTGGACAGCTACGTGTGTGCCTGGGCTAAGACTGGACCGCTCCGTGTGTGCCTGGGCTAAGACTGGACAGCTGCGTGTGTGCCTGGGCTAAGACTGGACCGCCACGTGTGTGCCTGTTCTAAGACTGGACGGCTACGTGTGTGCCTGGGCTAAGACTGGACCGCTACGTGTGTGCCTGGGCTAAGACTGGACAGCTACGTGTGTGCCTGGGCTAAGACAGGACCGCCACGTGTGTGCCTGGGCTAAGACAGGACCGCTACGTGTGTGCCTGGGCTAAGACTGGACAGCTACGTGTGTGCCTGGGCTAAGACAGGACCGCCACGTGTGTGCCTGGGCTAGGACTGGACCGCTGCGTGTGTGCCTGGGCTAAGAATGGACCGCTACGTGTGTGCCTGGGCTAAGACTGGACAGCTGCGTGTGTGCCTGGGCTAAGACTGGACAGCTACGTGTGTGCCTGGGCTAAGACTGGACAGCTGCATGTGTGCCTGGGCTAAGACTGGACAGCTACGTGTGTACCTGGGCTAAGACTGGACAGCTGCGTGTGTGCCTGGGCTAGGACTGGACCGCTACGTGTGTGCCTGGGCTAAGACTGGACAGCTGCGTGTGTGCCTGGGCTAAGACTGGACAGCTGCGTGTGTGCCTGGGCTAAGACTGGACAGCTGCGTGTGTGCCTGGGCTAAGACTGGACAGCTGCGTGTGTGCCTGGGCTAAGACTGGACAGCTGCGTGTGTGCCTGGGCTAAGACTGGACCGCTGCGTGTGTGCCTGGGCTAAGACTGGACCGCTACGTGTGTGCCTGGGCTAAGACTGGACCGCTACGTGTGTGCCTGGGCTAAGACTGGACAGCTACGTGTGTGCCTGGGCTAAGACTGGACAGCTACGTGTGTGCCTGGGCTAAGACTGGACCGCTACGTGTGTGCCTGGGCTAAGACTGGACAGCTGCGTGTGTGCCTGGGCTAGGACTGGACCGCTACGTGTGTGCCTGGGCTAAGACTGGACAGCTGCATGTGTGCCTGGGCTAAGACTGGACCGCTACGTGTGTGCCTGGGCTAAGACTGGACAGCTGCGTGTGTGCCTGGACTAGGACTGGACCGCTACGTGTGTGCCTGGGCTAAGACTGGACAGCTGCGTGTGTGCCTGGGCTAGGACTGGACCGCTGCGTGTGTGCCTGGGCTAAGACTGGACCGCTACGTGTGTGCCTGGGCTAAGACTGGACAGCTACGTGTGTGCCTGGGCTAAGACTGGACAGCTACGTGTGTGCCTGGGCTAAGACTGGACCGCTACGTGTGTGCCTGGGCTAAGACTGGACAGCTGCGTGTGTGCCTGGGCTAGGACTGGACCGCTACGTGTGTGCCTGGGCTAAGACTGGACAGCTGCATGTGTGCCTGGGCTAAGACTGGACCGCTACGTGTGTGCCTGGGCTAAGACTGGACAGCTGCGTGTGTGCCTGGACTAGGACTGGACCGCTACGTGTGTGCCTGGGCTAAGACTGGACAGCTGCGTGTGTGCCTGGGCTAGGACTGGACCGCTGCGTGTGTGCCTGGGCTAGGACTGGACAGCTACGTGTGTGCCTGGGCTAAGACTGGACCGCTCCGTGTGTGCCTGGGCTAAGACTGGACAGCTGCGTGTGTGCCTGGGCTAAGACTGGACCGCCACGTGTGTGCCTGTTCTAAGACTGGACGGCTACGTGTGTGCCTGGGCTAAGACTGGACCGCTACGTGTGTGCCTGGGCTAAGACTGGACAGCTACGTGTGTGCCTGGGCTAAGACAGGACCGCCACGTGTGTGCCTGGGCTAAGACAGGACCGCTACGTGTGTGCCTGGGCTAAGACTGGACAGCTACGTGTGTGCCTGGGCTAAGACAGGACCGCCACGTGTGTGCCTGGGCTAGGACTGGACCGCTGCGTGTGTGCCTGGGCTAAGAATGGACCGCTACGTGTGTGCCTGGGCTAAGACTGGACAGCTGCGTGTGTGCCTGGGCTAAGACTGGACAGCTACGTGTGTGCCTGGGCTAAGACTGGACAGCTGCATGTGTGCCTGGGCTAAGACTGGACAGCTACGTGTGTACCTGGGCTAAGACTGGACAGCTGCGTGTGTGCCTGGGCTAGGACTGGACCGCTACGTGTGTGCCTGGGCTAAGACTGGACAGCTGCGTGTGTGCCTGGGCTAAGACTGGACAGCTGCGTGTGTGCCTGGGCTAAGACTGGACAGCTGCGTGTGTGCCTGGGCTAAGACTGGACAGCTGCGTGTGTGCCTGGGCTAAGACTGGACAGCTGCGTGTGTGCCTGGGCTAAGACTGGACCGCTGCGTGTGTGCCTGGGCTAAGACTGGACCGCTACGTGTGTGCCTGGGCTAAGACTGGAC
This sequence comes from Theodoxus fluviatilis, assembly GCA_034096865.1. NCBI lineage: Eukaryota > Metazoa > Mollusca > Gastropoda > Cycloneritida > Neritidae > Theodoxus > Theodoxus fluviatilis. The sequence goes on along the minus strand of JAWQFJ010000284.1, from coordinate 47,112 downwards.
CGCTACGTGTGTGCCTGGGCTAAGACTGGACAGCTACGTGTGTGCCTGGGCTAAGACTGGACAGCTACGTGTGTGCCTGGGCTAAGACTGGACCGCTACGTGTGTGCCTGGGCTAAGACTGGACAGCTGCGTGTGTGCCTGGGCTAGGACTGGACCGCTACGTGTGTGCCTGGGCTAAGACTGGACAGCTGCATGTGTGCCTGGGCTAAGACTGGACCGCTACGTGTGTGCCTGGGCTAAGACTGGACAGCTGCGTGTGTGCCTGGACTAGGACTGGACCGCTACGTGTGTGCCTGGGCTAAGACTGGACAGCTGCGTGTGTGCCTGGGCTAGGACTGGACCGCTGCGTGTGTGCCTGGGCTAAGACTGGACCGCTACGTGTGTGCCTGGGCTAAGACTGGACAGCTACGTGTGTGCCTGGGCTAAGACTGGACAGCTACGTGTGTGCCTGGGCTAAGACTGGACCGCTACGTGTGTGCCTGTGCTAAGACTGGACAGCTGCGTGTGTGCCTGGGCTAGGACTGGACCGCTACGTGTGTGCCTGGGCTAAGACTGGACAGCTGCGTGTGTGCCTGGGCTAAGACTGGACCGCTACGTGTGTGCCTGGGCTAAGACTGGACCGCTACGTGTGTGCCTGGGCTAAGACTGGACAGCTACGTGTGTGCCTGGGCTAAGACTGGACCGCTGCGTGTGTGCCTGGGCTAGGACTGGACCGCTGCGTGTGTGCCTGGGCTAAGACTGGACCGCTACGTGTGTGCCTGGGCTAAGACTGGACAGCTGCGTGTGTGCCTGGGCTAAGACTGGACAGCTACGTGTGTGCCTGGGCTAAGACTGGACAGCTACAGTGTGTGCCTGGGCTAAGACTGGACAGCTACGTGTGTGCCTGGGCTAAGACTGGACAGCTACGTGTGTGCCTGGGCTAAGACTGGACCGCTACGTGTGTGCCTGGGCTAAGACAGGACCGCTACGTGTGTGCCTGGGCTAAGACTGGACAGCTACGTGTGTGCCTGGGCTAAGACAGGACCGCTACGTGTGTGCCTGGGCTAAGACTGGACCGCTGCGTGTGTGCCTGGGCTAAGAATGGACCGCTACGTGTGTGCCTGGGCTAAGACTGGACAGCTGCGTGTGTGCCTGGGCTAAGACTGGACAGCTACGTGTGTGCCTGGGCTAAGACTGGACAGCTGCGTGTGTGCCTGGGCTAAGACTGGACAGCTACGTGTGTGCCTGGGCTAAGACTGGACAGCTGCGTGTGTGCCTGGGCTAAGACTGGACCGCTACGTGTGTGCCTGGGCTAAGACTGGACAGCTGCGTGTGTGCCTGGGCTAAGACTGGACAGCTGCGTGTGTGCCTGGGCTAAGACTGGACAGCTGCGTGTGTGCCTGGGCTAAGACTGGACAGCTGCGTGTGTGCCTGGGCTAAGACTGGACAGCTGCGTGTGTGCCTGGGCTAAGACTGGACCGCTGCGTGTGTGCCTGGGCTAAGACTGGACCGCTACGTGTGTGCCTGGGCTAAGACTGGACCGCTACGTGTGTGCCTGGGCTAAGACTGGACAGCTACGTGTGTGCCTGGGCTAAGACTGGACAGCTACGTGTGTGCCTGGGCTAAGACTGGACCGCTACGTGTGTGCCTGGGCTAAGACTGGACAGCTGCGTGTGTGCCTGGGCTAGGACTGGACCGCTACGTGTGTGCCTGGGCTAAGACTGGACAGCTGCATGTGTGCCTGGGCTAAGACTGGACCGCTACGTGTGTGCCTGGGCTAAGACTGGACAGCTGCGTGTGTGCCTGGACTAGGACTGGACCGCTACGTGTGTGCCTGGGCTAAGACTGGACAGCTGCGTGTGTGCCTGGGCTAGGACTGGACCGCTGCGTGTGTGCCTGGGCTAGGACTGGACAGCTACGTGTGTGCCTGGGCTAAGACTGGACCGCTACGTGTGTGCCTGGGCTAAGACTGGACAGCTGCGTGTGTGCCTGGGCTAAGACTGGACCGCCACGTGTGTGCCTGTTCTAAGACTGGACGGCTACGTGTGTGCCTGGGCTAAGACTGGACCGCTACGTGTGTGCCTGGGCTAAGACTGGACAGCTACGTGTGTGCCTGGGCTAAGACAGGACCGCCACGTGTGTGCCTGGGCTAAGACAGGACCGCTACGTGTGTGCCTGGGCTAAGACTGGACAGCTACGTGTGTGCCTGGGCTAAGACAGGACCGCCACGTGTGTGCCTGGGCTAGGACTGGACCGCTGCGTGTGTGCCTGGGCTAAGAATGGACCGCTACGTGTGTGCCTGGGCTAAGACTGGACAGCTGTGTGTGTGCCTGGGCTAAGACTGGACAGCTACGTGTGTGCCTGGGCTAAGACTGGACAGCTGCATGTGTGCCTGGGCTAAGACTGGACAGCTACGTGTGTGCCTGGGCTAAGACTGGACCGCTACGTGTGTGCCTGGGCTAAGACTGGACAGCTTCGTGTGTGCCTGGGCTAAGACTGGACAGCTTCGTGTGTGCCTGGGCTAAGACAGGACCGCCACGTGTGTGCCTGGGCTAAGACTGGACCGCTACGTGTGTGCCTGGGCTAAGACTGGACAGCTACGTGTGTGCCTGGGCTAAGAATGGACCGCTACGTGTGTGCCTGGGCTAAGACTGGACAGCTGCGTGTGTGCCTGGGCTAAGACTGGACAGCTACGTGTGTGCCTGGGCTAAGACTGGACAGCTGCATGTGTGCCTGGGCTAAGACTGGACAGCTACGTGTGTGCCTGGGCTAAGACTGGACCGCTACGTGTGTGCCTGGGCTAAGACTGGACAGCTTCGTGTGTGCCTGGGCTAAGACAGGACCGCCACGTGTGTGCCTGGGCTAAGACTGGACCGCCACGTGTGTGCCTGGGCTAAGACTGGACAGCTACGTGTGTGCCTGGGCTAGGACTGGACAGCTGCGTGTGTGCCTGGGCTAAGACTGGACAGCTGCGTGTGTGCCTGGGCTAAGACAGGACCGCCACGTGTGTGCCTGGGCTAAGAATGGACCGCTACGTGTGTGCCTGGGCTAAGACTGGACAGCTGCGTGTGTGCCTGGGCTAAGACTGGACAGCTACGTGTGTGCCTGGGCTAGGACTGGACCGCTACGTGTGTGCCTGGGCTAAGACTGGACCGCTACGTGTGTGCCTGGGCTAAGACTGGACAGCTGCGTGTGTGCCTGGACTAGGACTGGACAGCTACGTGTGTGCCTGGGCTAAGAATGGACCGCTACGTGTGTGCCTGGGCTAAGACTGGACAGCTGCGTGTGTGCCTGGGCTAAGACTGGACAGCTACGTGTGTGCCTGGGCTAGGACTGGACCGCTACGTGTGTGCCTGGGCTAAGACTGGACCGCTACGTGTGTGCCTGGGCTAGGACTGGACCGCTACGTGTGTGCCTGGGCTAGGACTGGACCGCTACGTGTGTGCCTGGGCTAGGACTGGACCGCTACGTGTGTGCCTGGGCTAAGACTGGACCGCTACGTGTGTGCCTGGGCTAGGACTGGACCGCTACGTGTGTGCCTGGGCTAGGACTGGACAGCTGCGTGTGTGCCTGGGCTAAGACTGGACAGCTTCGTGTGTTCCTGGGCTAAGACTGGACAGCTGCGTGTGTGCCTGGGCTAAGACTGGACAGCTTCGTGTGTGCCTGGGCTAAGACTGGACCGCTACGTGTGTGCCTGGGCAAGGACTGGACCGCTACGTGTGTGCCTGGGCTAGGACTGGACAGCTGCGTGTGTGCCTGGGCTACGGCTGGACCGCCACGTCTCCCTACGAGATTTGTACAACGCGAATGATCAGGGAATAATTATGAGTTTTGCTTTGCTCATATTTCAACCAACACCCGTTATTTGGGTACTCAGTGGTCGTACAGAGTCTGCAGAGGCTGATCAACAGAAAAGCCTCATCCATCCATCTATCCACCAACCCATCCATCCATCCATCCATCCGTCCGTCTATCCATCTATCTATCCATCCACCAACCCATCCATCCATCTATCCATCCATCCATCCATCCATCCGTCCGTCCATTCGTTCGTCTATCCATCCATCCATCCGCCAACCCATCCATCCATCCATCCATCCGTCCATCCATCCACCAACCCATCCATCCATCCATCCATCCATCCATCCATCCATCCATCCATCCATCCATCTATACACCAACCCATCCATCCATCCGTCCGTGTATCCATCCATCCATCCATCCGTCCATCCATCCATCCATCCACCAACGGGACACAACACAGATAAACCTCTTTGTGGAATTCCACGCCACTACCTCCGCCACAGCACCCAAGCAGGGCCACTCCGGGTCTTACCTAAGGGCAGGTGCGCGTTGACGGCGGCCGAGCGTGCTGACCCTGTCTCACAGTGTACAGAGCAGTGAGTCAGAGAGCCAGATGTGCCTGCTGGGGAAGCTGGAGAGGTAACTGACGGCTAACACAAGAACTGCTTCTTATAGGCTTGTGAACCAGCTGCAGCGCATTATCACTTCCCCCTTCTCCGCCCCCTTTCCCGACCTCCCTCAAACGCCTCCACCATCCTGTTTACATGCCCCATCTCCCCACCCCGACACCACTTGGCCATGTCCCCCCAAGGTACACCCGGCACACCCGCACTGCTGGCTTGCACACACAAGCCTTTGCTGCTGTGGCAGTTATGCCTTTTCCCCCATTATTAAGAATGTAGAAGCCAGCCAGGCCTCAAATAAGATTAAGTTGTTAGAAGACCAGCCATGCCTTTAGAGTAATATGATGTGGTGAAACAGTGGACAGCGCCAAATGAGAATGACTTGACTTTGACAAAACTTTGACATTGATTACGTCATCTCCAATGTAATTGATAGTCATTCAGTCTCTCACAGTGAATTTGCTGATGATACCCAGCTCTACAACTCCTCCCATCCCAGTCAAATCCACTCTCATCTTTTGTTACGAGTTCACGTCTCCTCCCATTCATCGGGGTTTTGTTATTGTTTACATGTGGGGGCGGGTAGCGGGATCTGCCAGACCATTATATAGCCTGTGTAGCTGTATGCCAAGACCGGTGCAAGGTTAAATAAGAGCCCTGTTTGATTGTGAGATGGAAAGAGTTATGAACTGGAATTCATCCTGTTTCTTTCCGGACGAAAGACTGAACTGGAAAGCGTATTAATTAAGAATTAGGTGATTCTCCAGTGGTGTTTTTACTCCCACCAATCCATGGACTTAACGGAAGAGTGAGGACTGACTGATGAACGTGACGTAAGGTAGCGTTTCTACTGGCTGACGCTGATTGGTCAGTGATGTGAGAACGCGACTCCAGACATGGAATTATGCAGCGATTGGTTAACTAACTATAGTGTTTTACGGCTCAGGTATAAAACGCCCTTTCGCCCGTAATTCGGGGCACTCGAGAATTTATTTTTAAGAGGACAGCCTCACGCGGGTCAGTGCCCTGTCCTGGCTCAGGTTTTCTACGTGGCTAGGCCACTCTGCGAGATGAAAACTGAATTGAGAATTGTCCAGATGCTGCCCAGCCTTCGAGACTGAAAGATTGCAAGCCTGCCATGAATTCCACGTGCAGCTCTACGTCGCCGCCCAGTCCAGTCTCGACACGCCCGTCATTAGCGTGTACTGCCGTGCCCCGGTGAATGCCAGGAAAAGCTCCCCTCGCTTCAACAACCGTCACCGTCCGAATGTCCTCTACTCCCGGGGGTCAACTCTACTCGTCATGGGAAGAAGCCCCAGGGTCCGTGAGCTCGAAGGCTACCCGAGTCACGTAGACCCTATTCGTAACAAGAGCCCTGCAGTTTCGTCGTAGTCAACTATCAGTGAGTTTTTCCCCTGTTTGAGCTCAGAGCGAGAATGTCTCTGAGTCCATTCTCTCCACTCTGCCCGTGCGCTCATGTGCTGATTTAGAGCCACGAGGTTAAGAGTTCGTGCGCCCTCCGTTTCATCGAAATCAGTTAAGTATTCACTGGTCTTGGCAGAAGTAGTTAATTAATGGTTAGGGGATTGGGAATTTAGACTTTAGTTACAGAATTTACTTAAAGTAATTTATTGATAGCGTTCATCGCTGTTCATTATCCATTGCCTGAAGTGTTCAACGCTTCCCATTATCCATTGAATTGTGAAAGAAGATTAAAGCTTTTGATTTTTTCGTTATCCTGTATTCCCATTTTCTCATTTTCAGACTTATTACATTCCTTGTTTGGATGGGAGAATGGAAGTGTGCGAACCTTAAATTCAGAAAATACCCTAGACACAATTGAGCCAAGAAAGATTAATTTTCTGAATAAGGGGTTTCGTAACATCTTTCTACCAGCGAACACTGTATCTTTGTCGTGAAACAGTGGATGACCCGGAACTAGCTCCAACTCAATGACTCAAAAACTGAAGCACTCCTGGTGGGCGGCGGAAGCGAATTCAATCGGATCAGGCCCTCAAACTAACCATTGGTCACAGTGACATCGTCTTCTCAGTCTGTTAGAAATTTAGGCGTCATGTTTGACGATGATCTGTCAATGAGAACTCATGTAAACAAAGTCTGTCAGTTAGCATATTACGAGTTTAGGAAATTTAGTACCTTTCGTCACTACCTTTCTCAGCAGGCCACCAAAACGCTCATCACAACACTTGTTCTGTCTCGTCTCGACTATGGAAACTCTCTTCTCGCTGGCATTCCTGACACTCTGCTTAACAAACTCCAGAAAGTTCATAATTGTGCTGCTAGGCTAGTTTTTCGATGTCCCAAGCGTACCCATGTCTCTCCACTCCTACATACACTTCACTGGCTCCCCATCTCTCAGAGGATAGATTATAAACTTGCTACTTTGTGCTTCAAGGCCATCAACAACACCGCACCACACGCTCTTACAGAAATTCTTAGTCTACACGCCCTCCAGATCTCTACGCTCTAGAATTCTTAAGGTCCCCCGCCGTAACAAGAAAACTCAAGGACAGCGTGCCTTCTCCTATATTGGACCTGTAACCTGGAATAGTCTCCCTCTCTCAGTCCGTCATTCTGACACTCTGCCCCAGTTCAAAAGTGCTCTAAAGACCCACCTCTTCCGATCCGCCTTTCCCGCTGAGCTGCTTCGCCTTACTTGACCTGGCCTGCAAGTGCTGTGTATATTGTATAGTTTGTTCTATTGGATCTTAGTTGTGTTTTTTTGTTTATATGTATAATGTGTGGGTTTTTGTAGGAATGTAATGTTGAGTGGTTGTATGAGTGTTGATTTTTTAAACTGTAAACGCCATGAGCTTGCCTGTCAAGGGAAGGTATGTGCATATAAATAAACTTTATTATTATTATTATTATTATTATTATTATTATTATTATTATTATTATTATTATTACAGTGCTTGACTGCATCATATTGGAGAGTGGTGCAAGATTCGTCTCCAGGAGAGGTTGGGCGTTGAACGCCAAAAAAAGACTGATTGAATTGAAATTATCCCCGATCTCAGAATGAGGTGATTTGCTTCAAGAACTGAATGTTTGAAACCCATATCGGACACGACTCTCGGTGAAGACTTTGAGGATTGAATCGACACAATGTTGGCTGGTACTATTTACGTCTGCGACGAGGCCATGTCAATTCAGGAGGGACGGTTGGCAACTGCCCTCAACATCTCATCCACTTGCCTCCAGCTCTGAGTCCCCCTGGTCTCCTTTGATGACCCAGGATGAAGCCACTTCGACCTTCCCTTCTCCCAGGACGAACCACTACTGTCAGTTGTGTCACTTCCCCAACGCCATAAACCTCACCTCTTGAATATCAACAATCGGGGTAAACGGCTGTGACCCCTTCACCATTCTTCTAACCAGTGAACTCTCCTCCAAGAAACGTTTTTTAAATAAATATTGTATAGGCTGGATGGCTAGGTTGGGACTGAATAACTATGTAACAACCAATACCTATTAAATATTCATTGAAGTCATTTGTTAGAAATTGAACTTTTGACCTCTCCTTCTCTGTTGTATCGTCCCTCCCTGACAGCAAGAAGAGGAGTGAATGTGGCAAGCCAGTAGTACATACCACGAGACATTTGCTTACTAAAGCAAATTAGAGTGCTAGCTCTCACAGTTGCGATGAGTGCGTGATGTCTGCAGTGGCTGTGGCGGGTGGAATACGGAGGCACACGCTCCTGGTAGTGGTCTTGGTGGCTTTGCTTGTTTGTTTGTTTCTTTGTGTAAGAGGGTGAGAATAGGATATAGAGACCTGTCCAAATATCTGTAGTTCAATGCACTGTCTCTCGTCTGTTCCCATCCTTGTGTGTGTAGATTGTAACTGCAGATATACGTGAGAAGGCGTGTTTCGCTCACACTCTGTTTGCTGCCTTAGAGATATATGTTGTTCACGCAGACTCACTCTCTTATCTGGCACTATTCTTGTCTTCGACTTCTATTGTGGTGCTTGACAGCACATCGAATTTTACAGTTTATTCACCGAATGTACCATGAACTGTCTGTAATATTGAATATAACCCTAGTGTTTAACCTTATCAATCATCTCATATATGGCAACCTGCACTCCATGAGTTGTAAACGGTAACATTAAAAGAAAACGATTAATAAGTACCTCATTTAATTGGCACCGTAAATATTTCACTTGCCATTCATTTATACACGATTCACTTTTGGAATTCATTCATTGGCGCAGAATGTGCTTTGACTAACACACTTTCCAATGGAGTGAAGTTTGTCATATGGGACTGTTGATTCAAGACTCAAACAGTTGTTAGAACTTGTTATGTCAGCACAATTTTGCCTTCACTGGGAACCACAGGTCCCAGCTTTTAGTTAGAAATTCCGTCTGCTCTCACGGAAGTCCGGAAGTCCTCGCAGAGGTTATCAAAGCCAGAACAGGACGGAGGCCAGAGAGGCCACAGGGAGGTCATCCCAGCAGGCAGTAGCCATGTACTGCACTATCTGTTATCATGAATAAAGACGGAGAAATGTGATGCCACGTCTTCTTCTCTGCTGATTCCTTGGAGGGAGTGAAGGGAGAGAGACAAGTACACTCCCTGCCTGTTCGAGCCATGCCACGCTCCGGCCACACGGCTCCATGCTTCAGTTGTTTGTTCGAGGAACACAATGCAACTAGAGATCTGTTTACGATACAAAGCACACAACACAACATAGTGTAGTACAAGAACATGTGACCCGTTTTCACGAAATGAGTCTTAACTCGCGCACGGGAAAAACGCAGTAGAGACTGACAAAGCTGATGAGGGTGGATTTTGTGCATTTTGACATTTTGGCAAAACTGAATCCTACATACATCTTTTTATAATTGAATGTTGGAAAGTTTCTTTTTAGCTTTAAAAAGACAAAAAATTGCTTTTTATTGCACCTACCCATTCTAAAGTATTATACATTCTCTTCCTTCATTTTGCATTTTTAGTTAAATAATAGCAATCATTTGTTGTCAAGATGAAATACTTTTCCATTTATTAATCACTCTGTGTTCAGAAATATATTTTATCTGCCAATCTGCCAAATTTTGAGCTGATGCATGCATTAAAAATGCCCGTTGCTTTGAAAATACTTTTGATAAAGTTGTTAAATCTTTTACCCTTGTTTTATCAAAATAGCCATCAGCACACCACCTCTCTTTGAATGAGCATTCCTTGAACAGTTTTTGGAGTAGAAGTTTGATTTTTATATCAAATGAAAGTTAAGTTTGTGCAGATTTTGAAAATACAAATATATGACAATCTAATGTTTGCGAGTTAAGACTCATTTTGTGAAAACGGATCACATATGTAAACGGTCCTCCCAAAATAAGTCGCTCGGATGTATACCACTGGTGATTAAAAAAGTTTGTGTCATCATAAAGAACAGTAAATGCCCTTCAATACAATACTAACATTATCATGATATGCGCAGTGGTTGCTGAGTTATGAGTATTTAAATATGTAGGCACCCAAAGAGAGTTTTTCAAGAAAACGGCTTTTCAAGTTTTAGCTACATATGGCAAGGCATTCTCCTATTTGTAACCAATGAAATATGACCCTGATATAATTCTTACTCACATCCCTCAACGGCCAATAAAATGAGCTACGCGTTTAGAGTCTGAGGCGTGTAACCATACCAAATACAAATACTTGACCGATCTGCTCGAGAGAATGACAAAAGCGATGTGATGATGAGCTAGGGTGTTGTGCGATCAAACGAAGTTTTTCCCACACTAAAATTGCAGTGCCTAAATAAAGACATAGAAAAAATCGTTTAGAGATAGATAAGAAAGCTGAAACTCTTTGAATATACGTAGGAATGTTCATTCTCTGAATCAAATTAAATCTCAAAATCTCTGGAGTGGCCCCCGGGATTAATTTGAGACTGTATCTCGATCTGAAAAAAATATCCGTGCGACTCAATATGGGAGGATAGGTAACACATATCTGTATTGCTAATTTAACCTATTTTGTGTTGGTCTTGTGAAAGAAAGAAAGTACATGGGCGCGTTTGTTAGGCTCCAAGTCTCAAGATTCTCCCTCGATGGCTAGACGAGGGCGAGCGAGACGCTCCTGCAGCTAGAGAAACGGCCATTCAACAACTGGCAAGGCTGAAGAACATGGCTGCGTCCTGGCGCCAGAGTCGGTGAAGCAGTTGCCGATAGACGAAATAACTGACGATACAGATATTACATCAGTTTTTCACTTGATATAACACACCATGGTGTCATATCGAATGGCACGGGAACTTTTTCACCGAAAACAAAAATAACCCGAGTTCAACTGTAGACAATTTTGTCGAAAATGTTAGGCCTCGATTCATTTGGGTCAATTCAAGGGACATACTTTATAGAGCGTATGTATACTGTGTTGCGTGTTTGCAAGCGATAAAACATTTTCGGCAGTGTATGTCCAGAAATAACCTGTACAGCTACTCCTCTAAATATACAAATGAACACTCGAACAGCAAATACTTCTGTGTACGTACACTTTTCCATTCTCGGACCATGAGAAACACATTACAGGCTCTGTTATCTCCGAACACCAGCTCAACTCGCACTGTCTCCGCCATTTGGGCTCATCCGGATCTCTGCAGCAGCGGACCTCCCTCGGCCTCCCACCTTCACGGCGAGTGCGTCCTAATGAGCGAGGAACGTAGGCAACGCCTAGCCCTCGCGATTCTCTCGAGATTTTGGGCCTAACAAACGCGGCCCAAGTGACGGACATAGCACAAGACACAAAAAAATAGGAATGGAAAAGCTACCAAAAGCTACAAAAAGAGTAAAATAACAGAGCGAATAACAGACGAAAGATTAACAACAGTATATTCAAAAACTAGCAAACCAGTTTTTCATCCGTCATTTTACATTTTTGTGTGATGCTCGTCTCACCAATGTGGTTGTTAAAAATCATTTGGGAAGAGACGGAAATACGAGTAACTGGCTGGCAGTACTAGACTGGCATAACTGGTAATCTGCATGAGAGGCTAACTGATTTACATTGATTAAATTATCCTTTAAAGTTAATAAACTGTTTTCCTTGCCCCGTCCTTCCTCGCTAAGAATGGGAAACAGTATTGATTATTCATACATGTCTGTAAGATGTCATCAACTCAGGAAATGAGATTTCAAATCAAAATATACCTCCTCTCCACAAAACGAAAGGTCGGTCTTGTAAAAAAACAAACCAATCGTGATTGTCCAAGTGAAAATGAGATTCGTCCTAAAATATTACTTCAAATAAAAAGCCAGGAAAAATAATAAATAAAATTAAGCATTTTGAAAAAAAGTTTTTCTGAAAGTGTATCATCTGTATTTTATAGGCAAGTTGTTTCTAGATATAACTCTAAATGTATTATTAATGCGTCCTAAAATATTACTTCAAATAAAAAGCCAGGAAAAATAATAAATAAAATTAAGCATTTTGAAAAAAAAGTTTTTTTGAAAGTGTATCATCTGTATTTTATAGGCAAGTTGTTTCTAGATATAACTCTAAATGTATTATTAATGCAATTTACTGATAATTAGCCATGGTAAATCCACCAGGAAAAGAAGAACTCACACGCACAAATTACAAAAAATTAATGGAAACAGATGATAATAATTGTTGAAAACATTGTTTTTAAAAATGCATATGGCCCAGCAATATTTTTTAATATCATTGCAATTATTTTGAATCATACGGTTATGCTTGTATGTTTCTAAATTTAGAATTTTAGCCTCTTTTTCACTTGGACGCTCACAAATCCCCCCCCCCCTCTCTCTCTCTCTCTCTCTCTCTCTCTCTCTCTCTCTCTCTCTCTCTCTCTCTCTCTCTCTCTTCATCACAAACATTGATTCTGCTCTTGACAAGTTTGGGCACACCTTGCTGTCTAACGCGAGCTGTATGTATCGCACAGTTTCTCTTCAGACATCGGCAAGCTGCAACGGGGCAAGCTGGTTTAACTTGGAGTGCAGTCATTCTAAGAGAAAGGTGAAGGAGGCGCTTAGTCAGATCAGAAAACAGGGCGATATACTTTGAAAGGATTTATAATTATGTGCAACAGAGAAGTGACTACAATAAATTAATAAGACAGAAGAATCAAGAACAATATATTGCATCGTGCGAAACTCTCGTCAAAAGCGTCAATAACCCTTCTCATTTCTGGTCCCTAGTAAGTAGAGTTGTTGGCCAAGAAGTGAAACAGCCTCAAATAGACATCCAAACATGGCACAGTCATTTTAAAAGCTTGTTCGGCCGAAAACGCCGTCTTGATGAAATGCCCGAGGACTTTCGCACGATGAACTGGACGTTCCCATTACGGAAGATGAAGTCTGGTTTGCCCTCGCTCGATCAATTGAGTATGGCAAAGCTTCAGGATTACATGACACCCCTGGAAATTACTTGAACCTGGCGGATAACCCTTTGACTCCATTTCTGGCAAGGCTGTTCTCCATAATGTATGAAAAGCAGTAATACTCTCGAAGTTGGTGTCACGCCCTTATTGTACCCATCTTCAAGTCTGGTGATAGATTGATCCCGAAAAATTACAAAGGCATTTCTTTGCTGAGCAATACTGGTAAACTTTTAATGTCCAACCTGACAAATCGCTTACGATTTGGGCAGAGGAAGAAAACAAATTTAGTTTCGAGTAAGCCGATTTTCGTCCTGATAATTCCACAATTAACCATATATTAACTTTATATTCAATAGTTGTGAAAACTGTTTATGGTGATGGTTGTGGCAAACTTTATACTGTCTTCGTCGATTTCGAAAGACCTTTGATTCTGCTTTTCCGTTCGTGCTTGTGGAGAGCATTAACGAAGCTAGGCCTCTCCACCAAATTTGTAAACATGCTGAAAGCTGTGTATTCGCATGTGGAGGCAATGTACGTTGGGGAAATAGCCTGCCAGGCTCCTTTGACTGCCCGGTCGGCGTAAAGCAGGGATCAGTAGAGTCACCGATAATTGTCTGCCTATACATCACATACGTGGTAGATTGCATACGAAGCAATGGGCGCCATGGGGTGCAGTTGTTGCCAGGGAAGGAAGAACCGTTTACAGCGCCAACTGGACAGTCTGAGCACTGCGTTCAGTCGCCTTGGTCTCACTGTTAACAGTGAAAAGACAAAGGTGATGGTGTGTAGAAAAGGAAGATTTCTGGGTAGAGGTTAATTAATGGACCATTAATGATAAAACTTTGGAACAGGTGAACAGGTGTAAATACCTCGGGTTTGTTTTCATCACAAATTGTCCTTGCCCCCCGATAATCAGGTAGTTAGAGCAAAACAGAAAATGTTACACCTGTTTAAGAACTATGAGGAATTTACACTCTCAGAGTACCACTGTGGTGTTTTTAGACTGTTTGACGCCCAGGTACTACAGGCATTGCTGTATGGTTCTCAGCTGTAGGGATTGGCCAGAAGGAACAATGTCGAAAGAACGCACTTGTTTGTATGTAAACGTTTTCTGAATGTCGATTTAAAATCTCCTAACAGCATGTGCAATGGTGACCTGGGAAGGTATTCTGTGTTTATTACCACCATACTCCATGCAGTGAAATACTGATTCAGGCTTTGCAAAATACCGGACAGTAGACTTCCAAAGCAAGCTTACCTCATGCTATTCCGTTCTGACAAGCCAGAAGGGTTAATCTGGGTCAAACTAATTGAAAGATGCTTGTCATATCTTGGTTTTGCATGCATTTGGAACAGTGTAGGCACCTTGAACGAGAAAGGTTTCTTAGACTGCGGGCTTGCTTTTTGCAGGAATAGACATCGAATCTTGGTACCAGCCATATATTTGCTTTTTATAGGACTTTAAAAATGTATTTTGAGTGTGGACAATATTCATCCTGCATAAACATAAAGAAATTCCGTGATGCTTTTATTCGTTTTCGCTTGGTTTGCAATGACCTGAAAATTAATGTACGGTCAAGAAAAGACCATAACCCTGGCATGAACTGTCCATTCTGCAACGAAACTGATAATGAGGTACATTTCCTGTTAAATTGTTTTGTGTACAGTGACATTAGACAGAAATATTTAGAGCGATATTTTACAGGATACGGTTTGTACAGACATCTCACGTGTAATAAGTGGAGAGAGGTCAAGAAGACGCGGGACATTTCCATGTACATTTGTTCTGCCCTTGAACGACGCTCGCAGAAAATGCCAGAAATGTCACTAGACACTCAGGATTAGAAATCATCCTGAGTGCCCTGATTAAACCAATTTTATTCCGATGTACAAATTACACTCTGATCTTAAAAAACCATGAAAATGTAGCAGATATTGACATGTCGTCAACTTAACCAAAAGTTGTAAGCTTTAGTGCTCTGCTGTGGCATTGCTTTGGATTATGTGTAATTTCTATACAGATGGGTCGTCGGCTGTAAATAATCAGTCAGTCAGTCAATCAATCAATCAATCAATCAATCAATCAATCAGTCAAACAATCAATCAGTCAATCAATCAATCTCTCTCTCCGTCTCTCTCTCTCTCCTACTCTGAGTGTGTGTCCGTTTGCTTGTCCATCTGTCTCTGTCTCTCTCCCTCCCTTCCTCTCTGTGGGTTGGGGTTAGGAATAGACCCACTTCATCTCCCTACACGATTCGTACACGGCGAATGAATAGGTTCGTCATGACGACTGACTCTTACTCCATCAGTTCATGTGACTGTGATCAATGGCCTTAAATAGCCTACAAAGGCTAATAGGCCCTAAAACTCCATTTTATATATATATACACACACACACACACACATATATATATATCACTCTCACACACACACTTTTATTTACATACATATGAGGCTATCTCCTCCTCCAACATCTCTTTTCAACAACATGCACCATTTGCAAGAAATATTCCATAACTATGCCGAGTATGAAAATCTGCTATTTTGTAAGTTGCCAGATCGCCTTGAGTCTGCTTTGATTTCAAAACAAACAAGGGGACATGCATTTGCATGTTATATCTTTCGTTTGGCAAAGCTTTATGGATATCCATCGGATGCGATGTGAATAATTTTACTTCGAAGTTGTCATGTAGTCACCAATAGCTAACTATGGGTTCGACTGGTACAAGGTGCATAAACTGGCTGGAGTGACCTCCCCTGAAAGAGAAGGCGAATGCTTGCTCCAAACAGCTGGTTTCACTGCATCAGTGCATGTGCTGATGGCGTGGTGCCATTGCTTGATCCGCATTTCCCTAGAAAGACCCTCTTCTGTGGTCTCTGCATTATCCAAGACAATAACTGTTGCCAACGGGCATCTCTCCATTCCTACCCATGGCAAGCACACTACAAATAAGGCTTGCTCAGGAGGCGCAGTGCTGCAAAGCGCTTCATGCAATTCACTCCTGAACAGCAATTTTGGGGTGTGAATCACTCAGCGCTGTGCAGCACAGAGAAGCGCGCATCCAAGGTGATTCACACGATTTTCAAAATTACATCTTCGATCCCGCACTGGCCGTCGATGCATAAAATAACCCTCAGAAACATCATATAAGGACTGGAACAGGCTTTATTTGCCCCAAGCGCTCTGTATGCGCGAGTAATGGCAGGAAAGGATGACAGAGTAGTGGACTTTATTCATGCAGAATACATTTATACGTGCATAAACGATATCTGTGGCAGAGAAAACACTTTTCATAGAGTCTAGCAACCACAACATGCTGCACAGAAGATTTACCTCCCTTTAAAAAGTGAAACGCTGCACTAAATCTGTAGGCATTCACGAGAGGCAAAGAGCGCTCATGCAGCGCTTCGTACTCCTGAACAAGCCTATAGTGCACTCTCAGTGTCAGCTCTGCGGCAGAAAGCAAGAAAATGCTTCAACAGCTTTCTACTGTGCTGTGATGCTCCTGCGCACATTTCACCTGATATTTCATATGCAATTAAAATTAAAATTATTTGTTTGCATCTACATATTTCAGCTGACTTTTTGTAATTTGTGGTATATACCCTTAATAACAGTTGATTTCATAAAATGCACAGACACACATGAGTCTTGCAAAACTTTGCTTATATCAATTTATTATCTCAGGTTGCTGTGTCAGAGCTGACAAATCATCTTTCCATGATTATTCAACAAAATGCTCAAAAAACATTTCAATCAACCAGCTATTGAACAGTAGGCCCGCCAACTTAAAACAAGCAAGCCTGTTGGGACTTGCCAAGCATATGGCATTTTCTCACAGGCAGTCAAAACATGCACTATCTTTGTTCATTCTTCCTTTTCTTGACATGTATATTGCTTCCATCTCTTCCTTGCCATGTCCATCATCATGCTTGCACACACACACACACACACACACACACACACACACACACACACACACACACACGCACACACACACACCAATGGATTCTTATGTACTAGCAAACACATGTGTAAACACAGACTTAATCTTACATACAACATGAACTATACATGTGAAACATTGGCAATTTACATGCAAATTTACAACAATCAAACTCCTGAGAACAGACTACTTCTGCTATTGGAAAGCCCAGTGGGCTCACCTTCAAACATGCCACAGCTGAGACTTCACACTGCATTTAGAGAGATAGGAAAAGCACAGAGACCCCTGAAAACTCAGCAGTTGAAACATCTTACATAAAAGAAGTAGATGGTCTTGAACTATGGTGTTACTGTTTCTATGCATATTAGAACAACTCTTAGATGGAATAATCTAAGTTCAGAAGACATTGGGAGTATCAGTCATTCTTGACAATGATGCCGTTTGTCACTCTTTCCCTTTGGCAAGTGCAGGGCAGGTAAATGGAGGGCAGAGGGGCTGAATGAGTCATACAGCAGATGCCAACAGGGGTGGACTCTATGAAATATCACACAAGGATCTGGCACCTGCCAGAGAGAGCCAAGTAGATGGCAAGTAAACAAGGGCACACTGATTGTTGCTGTCTCAGGATAAGAACCACAAGTGATGGGCTCTGTTTGCAACAGCGCAGACACGAGCTGCCATGCACAGAATACTCAAATGAATGCCAAGTGGCATTTTCAACGTCTGATGAAAAATCCTTGGCTTTGCCCAGCTGTCTCCACAGCAAGCCTCCAAAGTTGCTCATGAACTCAGTGGAAGAGCCTTTAGCTGCTGAGAACTCATCATCTCAGCTATGGCATCAGTCTTTCACAAAAACAAGTCTTGGTTGAGCTCAGCTTGAGATGAAGCAGCTACTGTTTGGTCTCTCAGACCTTCTTCAAGTAATCCTAGTCCTGTCTGTGCTGGCCAATAAGACACCCCACCCTGGACAGAATTTGGACTGACTGTCAGAATTTGTACAGCGGGCAGAGCTTACTAGGTGTCACTACACCAGGTCAGTTCAAAGGCATCTTGGCCCTGACTAATCTTCCGTTGAACTGTGCTGAACTGCCCTGCCTCTAAATGCCGATATTCACTGTACGGAGTCCCTCACTCCCGAGTGATGGCCTGCACCATGTTGATGAGTGCAGACTTGGCGTCGGAGGAGGGGAAGCAGCTGAGGGCAGAGATGGCCTCCTGGCTGTAGTCTTGACACAGCTGTTGGCAGTCAGGCAGCACCCCACTGTACGCCACCAGCTCCACCACCTGCAGGAAGCAAGGTCAATGAAGATGAGGATGAGGATGATAACAGTGATGACAAGGGTGGCAGCAATGATGACGACAATGATACTGATAATGATACTGTTGAAGACGATCAATGACGATGTTGGAAAGAATTATGTCAGAGATGACAAGAATGAGGGCAGTGATGATGAAGATGATGACAGCAGACACAATGGTGGTGGTGGTGGTGGTGGTGGTGGTGGTGGTGTTGGTGGTGGTGTTGCTGTTGGTGTTGGTGGTGGTGGTGGTGGTCATGGTGGTGGTGGTGGTGGTGGTGGTGGTGGTGGTGGTGGTGGTGGTGGTGGTGGTGGTGGTGGTGGTGGTGGTGGTGGTGGTGGTGGTGGTGGTGGTGGTGGTGGTGGTGGTGGTGGTGGTGGTGGTGGTGGTGGTGGTGGTGGTGATACTGCTGCTGGCAACAATGACACCAACATGAAGATGACAATGAAAACTGATGATAAACAAAAGAGATGTTGTGAATGAAAATGATTTAAAACATATCCAGTAGTCTCCCCTCCTGCATGAGTACACAGTCAGCTCCTCAACATCAACTCGCCTATTGAAACCCTGTCTTTTGACAGGTGAATTGAGGTGAGCAAGCTTTGGTGTTTGATTGTGTGAGAGGTGCAGTGCCATAGTTCAATCCCTGGGACAGGAGAAATCTGGATGATTAATTTAGTGCAAACTTTATGAATGACACGTATAAAAAGGAGCAGTGGCACATTGTTTACAAATGACATCATCACAATCTTGTTCAGTATCAGTGAACATAGAAACTTCATTGAGGAATATCATATGCAGAAGAATGACATACATAAGACAATCTTGAAATAAGGAGGCCGGTGTTGGACTCGTAGGCGAGACAAATGAAGTAGGGAGACTCTTGTCCAACTTCAGAAATTTATTGCAGAGCTTTCGGGGCCCGCAGCCGCTGTTGCTGCCTGTACCCCGTGCCGCATACCCCACGCACTCGAGTGCTTGTGAACTGTTATCACAGGGCCTATATTTACATGATCGCACATAGCCTTTCACTGCACTGACGAAGGAGCCTCCTTGGCCCCCCGAAAGCTAGGCAATAAATTTCTGAAGTTGGACAAGAGTCTCCCTACTTCTTTTGTCTCATACATAAGACAGACAGGAAGAGACACTAACACTGAAACACAAAGACCTGCCGGAAGCACAGTCCACAACAAAGTGTATTCAGTACAGTAGCGATTTACTCTCTGTCCTTGACAACCTGCATCTGCCTCACCCTGCCCAGGAAGCAGTCATCCATTTGGCAAAAGGAATGATAGAGGCCCTGCTCTTCAGCTCTGCTCTGCCCCCAACATCGACCTCACTTGCCTTTACTTCATGTGGCATGCTATTCATGCATCTCACTGGACCCCACTCAACAAGTTGGAGGATATTGTACATAAACAAAAAAAAGACAGAAAAGAAAGATAGAAAGAAAAATTGTGGTTGAGGTAACATGGCCACACACAAAATGTATCTAAAAGTTTATTTTCAGTAAGAAGATGCCATATTGAATATAACTTAACATTTCTCTTTCACTGAAAATGTTTTCTGTTTAAAAACTTAACCCTCTGAGTGCCAGTCTGAAAATCTATGCAGCGACGGTGGACTGCCACAGTCCAAACTTTCGGCCACTGGGCTCCAGCTCAGTGTGTCGAGCATTCCCCAACTCACTCTCTATTGGTCAGAGCCTATTTCTATTAACCAATGAGAGCACAGCACACTTCAGAGCCAGTCAGCCATCAATGCCAGTGCACTGGGTGTGTACTTTTCTTTTGGTTATCATGGCACTCTAGGGTTAAATGGTGGATTCCCCCAGAGGGCTCATAGGGCAGGGAAGATGGGACAGGTCAAAGTTCATTGCTCAATGTGGATTTCTTTCAATGTCTTTATTAAATTAGATCAAAACTTCTTCTTTTTTCCCTTCCACTAATGGGCCACACTAGTGGACTCATCAGAGGAAAGGGGTGCAATGTTGGTTAATTCACAGCAACTCCCAGACAGAACGACATCCAAATCATTATGTGCTCGCTAGCTCACAAATGCAATATTGGAAAGTTATACCACCCACAGAATGACATTAAAATGTGAATAATTGACAAAATGGTGTACACAATGCGCTTTCAGCTAAATTGGGTTACAATGAATATCATATTTGCAGCAGTTGTCAAGGTGATTTGGCCCTGTTTAGAGCATAAATGCCTGACTAAAAATGCAGCCAATCAGATGCCATGGCCCACCAGCAGAGCGGGGTTCGCACACACCCTTTTCCTCGGACGAGTCCACTAGTGTGGCCCAGTAGTGGAAGGGATTCCTTTTTTTTGGTCTCAGTGAAGCATGCCATTCTTTCAAGACATTCAGAAGTCATGTTTGTGAGTTCTAACAGTGGGAGTGACTGAACTGTTATCTCTGTTGCTTGTTAATCACTGCATTCAAGACAAAAAGAAGTCCATGAATATCTGCGCAGAGCACAAACTCTGAACCTGTTTCACCAAGCACATACTCATGATTGCATGTTTGCACAGCTCGAGAATGCAGAAAAGATAAATAATGGGAGTGGTAGGTGGGCAACATAGAGGGAGATTAAATTGCAAATGAGGTAAGAGGTTTAGGATGTCATGAATGAAATGGGTCAGGAATGACACACAGTGAAATTTTACCTGAATTGTCATGTTCCCCAAATCATCTTTCTTGCCAACCAAGGTAAAGTGAACTGGATTTCCATAGACTAAAATCGGGAGAAGAGAAGGTCTGAAGAAAGTAAAAGAGTGGTGCCTCTGCAATTGTCTTTGCAAGAGAAACTGCCACGTCCAAGATCTCCCCAAGCACCAAGAGCCTCTACAAGCCTTTGCTCACCCTGGCAGGGTCTGTCTGCAGCTCCGTGTCTGTGACAAGGGAGGGATCCGACTGCGCGTACATGATGATGGGGGCAGAGGTCAGAGAGAACTGGTGGAGGTGGTCATCTGGCTTCAGGAAAGGTTGCAAGTCTTCCTGCATCTGTCGTGACAAGAGACCATAGCAAGATGGGGAAGTTCCTCTCCTGGTCAGAGGCTCTTCATTGTAAAAACTTTTTTCTGTGAATACAGGACAGTGTGCATCGTTATTGCCTTCAAAAAGGATCTTGCAAAAGAACCTTTTTCTGTGAATATAGGACATGGTGTACATCATTTTCACTTTCAAAAAGGATCTCGCAACTTTTTTACATCCAGCTCTTAGTGACTTTGGTTTATCTCTATAGCTGCATACTTCACAAATATCACATTCCGCCCTTTTTCATGATGGTTCAAGAGTTACTAATTCAGCTGTCATAATTAAAAAGAAAAAACAGAACAAAATCACCCAAACAAACGAACACAAAACGACAACTTAGCTTCTGCTTCCTCCCATTCAATCCACTCATTACCTTTGCCACGGAGGCTTTGTTTCACACTTGGTTGGTTAGTTGGTCATTCGGCTAAACAACTCAAAAAGTTCAAAACTGATTCTGATTAAATCTGGTGGAAGGTCAGGTTTTCACCCAAGCAAGAACCTGTTAAAAGTTGGAGATGATCTATTATCTAGTTTTGGAATTATAAGCAAAGATAAAAATGTTTTCACAAATCAAGAAGATGATGTCAAACTATTGATGGAACTGAAATGAACTGAACTGTGTAGTGTCAGGCCTGCCTAGCAGAACACATTGCCTGCATGAGTCACACAGGTTGTGGAAGGGAAAATATGGCTTCCTTGGTGGAGGTTCGTGCTCTCAGAGTGCTTTCCAGTTTAGTTTTTGTTTTGTTATGATTTGTTTGTTTGTTTTCCTCCTATTTCCTTCAAATACAACACTACCCAACTACCCTCTCAAAACTCATATCTCTCAAAGTTTTGGTGTTGTTTATGCTCTTATGGCCAACTACCCAATATTCCTTTTTCTAATCTCCTTTTAATTTATTTCTTCTTCCTCCTTATCTCCTCCGCTTTTCCCTCCTCTGCCCATTCCTTTCTTGTCTTGACAGTTAATATCTTCTTGACTTTCTTTTTCAGTCATGTTCATGCATCCTCCAATGGCCTAAACAGTCGGCCTAAACAGTCGGCCTAAACAAAGTCGGCCTAAAGAAAGTCGGCCTAAACATTATAACTTCCTTGGTTTGCATGTTGCAGCATATTGAATTGTACATATGTGACCCTCCACCACGGAATGAGACGCTTTGTCCCTGGAGCCATTCGGCTCTAGCACTGGAAATAGGTACAAGGGGTGTGGATTGTCGATTTTGAGTTTTTGGTTGTTTCTGGTTCAGTAATCCTTTATCTACAAGTTTCTGTAAATATTTTAGTAAAATTCACTTCCAAAGTTAGTAAAAAATGTGTTTAATAAGCACTACCCGTCCGATTTTGGCAAAGCAATCGTGCAAAAATCAACACTTTTTAACTACCTGTCACCCCTCTATTTTTTGAGTGGACCCATTGTGTTACACATGATTGTGTGGAAAGGTCTTTGTTACCAAGAATACGATTGGTTGGTTTCAAATAGAAAGCCAATTAGAAGGCTGAAAACAATAATCCTGAGGGTACACCTTTGTAAACAACACGTCACCAAGGCTGGGGTTCTGCGCCGTGATTGGCCAAATGCGTGCACGTGACGTCAATCGGCCAACCAGCGCGAGGCTTCTATTCAAGATGGCGTCCAATAGCGTGTCTGAAGAAAATTTAATTGTTGTCAAAGCTTTGAATTCCGCTCGAGATTCTAACATTACAGACCACGGAGATAGTGAACAGATAGAAAGTTTAATCCGAGACTACTTTACAACACCAGCATCAGAGGAAGATGGCTTCAGCGACGATGATGAGGAAAGTGGTGATGAAGTGAGTGTTGGTTTGGGTGAGGATCGAAGGATCCGAAGGTGAAGATAGTGCACAGAGTGACAGTGACAACGACGATCAACCACTGGTTGCTGAATGTGATATGAACAATGAACAGTATCATGCAACTCAACATCCTGATGAGGAAAGGCGAAAGGTTTGACTGCAGATGCAAAGTCAAGAAGGCTGAGGGTTCTACGGAGTCAACAAAGCAGGGTTGCATTGCACAGTTTTCTGATGATGAGGTGATGGCAAGAAGACTGGACATGAAGGAGTTCTCAGAAGGTAACTATTCATACTTACTCTAAGCTGAAATATTTTTATTAGTATTTAATTTGAATTTCATCGTGCAAGTTCGTAAAATTCGTTAGTGATAGCTGTTACCAAGAGAGGTGAAAGATAGCAGAAGCAATACTATTCTTGATAAACAGTATTTTACTGTTGCTGTCTATTCTGTAGTGATCGCTTGCCTACAGCTTAGGCCTACAGTTCAGACTAATATTTATTTAATGTGACCCTCCATCACATTTTGAGTGGCATAATGAATTGTGTCCACATTCAGGGATCTCGCTAAGATTTTTGCTTACCGGTATTCCCCCACAACCTAACTCCAGCCTCCCTGCAAGAATCGGTCGCAGTCAAGTTACTACCGGTAATGAGTACGTGTTCAAAATACATGCTTACTATTATTGTCATTCAAAGTGTAAGAGTATTCATGTACACTACAGGCTCTGAACATCCATGAAGAATTCTTGCTGAGTTGTTGTTTTTTCCCTTCATTACAATCGGTACCTGCTGCTTTCTCCCGGTCGTCCTGACCGACAGCTAAACGAAAATCATCAGTTCCCATTGTGGCGTATAAATAGTATAACAATCACTGTGCACCCCCCCCCCCCCCCCCCTATCCCACCCCACCCCCATACTTTACCTCACAAACATTTTAGTGTAATCTCATATCACATAGCATTTTGTTTTGTGTTTCTTGGACCTGTGCACATTAGCACTGATTTTAAAATTATTATGAATAGGTTTTTGATCAGTAAACCATTGTGACAATTTAGCCGTGAACGTACATTTTCGTGTATTTTCTGAAACAAGGTTGACAATAAATTACTTTATGTTTCAAACTGAAAATTTGTGTGTTAGTTGTTTATGTTATGTTGTATGACTGTGCCAAATTTCAAAGATATGCATGCATGGTTGCTAAGGAAACTGTTGTGCTGAAGTTTCAAAACTTTTATTTCAAAATTTCTCAGAAACACATTTCCGAGGGTGGGTATCTTCAAATACCTGTAACTCGGAGACTAATTGTCCAATTTTCAAACGGTTTTCACCATTGTGATTGCCATATTAAATACTTTCAGACAGAGTAAAAAACTGAAAATGACCCAGGGGGACAAAGCGACTTATTCCGTGGTGGAGGGTCACATATGTTGGATGATCCTTGTTGGGGATGCTGGACTGATAGGATAAAGTCTGAATTCCTGTTTTTTGTGTAACCAGCTCCTCTCCCTACTTTCTCCTTCAGTATCTTTCCTGTATCTTTCTCCTCTTCCTCTGCCTCCTCCTCTGCCTCCTTGTCTTCCTCCTCCTCCCCCTGCTGGTCCCTTACCTGGTGCGCATATGCCATGAAGGTACCGAAAGTGGCAGCGGCTTCCTGCACATCAGGACTGTGGTTGGCCAGTCTCAGAACGGCACTGCAGCTCTTGGCGAGAAGACTGCCCCCTCCAAGGTAGACCTGGCGGCGCCACTCTTCCATCCCCATCCCCTCTTGCAGCACTGGCATGCCCCCCGCGTCCTGCAGCCCCGTGAACTCCGCCTCCATCAAGTCACAGATGGCACTGGAAATCAGCTCCACCACCTGTGTGGGAAAAGTTCCTGCCTGATTGTCTGTAACTATGGATGATGATGATGATTATGATGATGATGATGATGATGATGATGATGATGATGATGATGATGATAAAAATGACATCTGTGATGAGCATGATGATAATGATGATGATGATGACAATCATACAAATGACAACATCTGTGATGATGACTGCGACAAGCATGATGATGATAACAATGATGATGATGATGATGATGATGAGGATGATGATGATGACAATCATACAAATGACAACATCTGTGATGATGATGGCAATAAGCATGATGATGATGATGGTGATGATGATGGTGATTGATGATGATGATGATGATGATGATGATGATGATGATGATGATGATGATGATGATGATGATGATGATGGTGATGATGATGATGATGATGATGATAACAATCATACAAATCTGCGATGATTTCGATAAGCATGATGATGATGATGATGATGATTACTACAGTAGAATTCACACACACACACACA
This sequence comes from Theodoxus fluviatilis, assembly GCA_034096865.1. Lineage (NCBI taxonomy): Eukaryota > Metazoa > Mollusca > Gastropoda > Cycloneritida > Neritidae > Theodoxus > Theodoxus fluviatilis. Next base: position 21,867 of record JAWQFJ010000284.1, on the reverse strand, counting down.
CACACACACACACACACACACACACATGAAACACACACACACACACACAAAAACACACACACAACACACTCAAAACACACAAACACTCACTCACTCACTCACTCACTCACTCACTCACTCACTCACTCACTCACTCACTCACTCACTCACTCACTCGCTCACTCACTCGCTCGCTCACTCACTAGCACACACTAAATTGGTTCCGAACTGCATCTTCCACTATGGCGTTGGTTGGACAACTCACATGGGTGTTTCTGAGTTCAGCAAGGGCCCGAGAGGCACTGGCCAGCAGGAAGTCGCCACTGAGGACGGCCATCTTGTTTCCAAACTCCATGTCAGGCAAAGGCCCATCTGCAGGAACCACGTCTGCCAGGTTGACCACGCCTTTGTGGATGAGGTTGGCTGTGTGGATCATCTCTGTTATCTCTGCCAAGTTCCTCTGACTGCAGCAAGAGTAGGCACAAGACACTATACTACAGCACATGCACATACACATTAGGCATGGGAAAAAAAGTTGTGGTTACGATAACATAGCAACAACAACAACAACACAAGAAGGGCAAAGCCCATACGACTCACATGCTTGACCTTGACCTTTACTTGACCTTGACCTTCAGGTGACCCTCAAGGTCAAGGTCAAACAACTACACCTAGCAATGACATCATATACTAAGAAATGCTTTACACACTTTTCCTACCAAAATACATGTGGCCTTGACCCAAGGTCAAGGTCATCCAAGGTCATGCAACACAAAGCTGTTAATTCAAGACATAGGAAGCACAATGGTGCTTATTGGCACTCTCTACCATGAGATATGGTCACTTTTAGTGGTTCACTACCCCATTTTGGTCACATTTCATAAGGGTCAAAGTGACCTTGACCTTGATGATATGTGACCAAATGTGTCTCATGATGAAAGTATAACATGTGCCCCACATAATTACTAAGTTTGAAACAGTTATCTTCCATAGTTCAGGGTCAGGGTCACTTCAAAATATGTATACAATCCAACTTTGAAGAGCTCCTGTGACCTTGACCTTGAAGCAAGGTCAACCAAACTGATATCAAAAGATAGGGCTTACTTTGCCCTATATACCATATATAGGTGAGGTATCCAATCTCAAAAACTTCAGAGAAAATTGAGAAAATGTGAAAAATGGCTGTTTTTTAGACAACATTTATGGCCCCTGCGACCTTGACCTTGAAGCAAGGTCAAGTCACTATGTATGCTTTTTGACGCCTTGTCATCATACACCATCATGCTAAATTGGGTGTTGATAGACTTAAGGCAAGACACTACTAGGAAGCATGAAATTTTTTAATATGTTTATTGAAATTTTTTTGTTTCATTGGCATGAAAGAACTCATAACAGTAAATCAAAACATCAAAGTTTGACAGTAATTAAAATTATGGGTAATCCAAAATGGCCGCCTAACATGCAAAAATATGCAAATTTCTGTATCTTTTTAAATTTCTATAACTTCTTAACTACTTGATATTTCTTGAAAATTCTTTTTGCATTAAAATTGTACACTCTTTATCTTTAAATGTACAGAAGATTATGTTTGTAATGCAAAAAGTAAAAAAATGTACTTATTGCTTCCACATCAATATCCGAATTGCAGATAAAGTAGGTTCAACATCAAAGAAAAAAAATCATATCTGGCCAAATAATCAGTTCACAGCAAAAAGTGTCTGTATGTTCATAAATTATTATACATGTAACATACCTGGAAAATTACAAGTCATCATCATCATCCTGTGATGAGTTTGAGTAACTAATTGATTTGAACTCTATGAAAAAAACACATTTTGAGAAAATGGCAAAAACAACTTTTAGTCATGCATAAGTCCTTCTAAAACTATCCATCATGGCTAAAACTTGTTTCATTTATTCATACATTCATCCAGCAGGACTACACATGCTAAAAAATGAAACTGAACTTACAGTTTCCAGTTTTTAGTGTTTTGTGCAGTGAGTCAGTCCCCAGTACAAAAAAATGCAGGGATGGAAAAGTTCATGCTCAAGAGGAAAGGATCAGCCCTACTACTACACAGGAAATGCCAAGGTCAATAAAGGCAACTTCAGAGAGACACATGCTGTGAATGAGTCAACAACAAGTCAGTTTGCCATTCCAGCACCATAGGTTTCCCCTTCTTCTTCCTCCTGAAGCCTCCTCTTCTGATGCCTTGAGTTGAAGGCATGAAGCCACATAGTGTAGGCGCTGTTGCTATGCCTGAACAGAGGCTGCCACATTAGCTTTCTTCCTTCTTCTGGCATCACAGGCTCCACATTTCAAGCAAAGTTTGCTGGCTAAGCCATTGTTTTTATCGTATAGTATGCTGAAGGTGAGACCAGACCGAAAACAGTTCGGGCAAAGAACATCGTTCATTAGTTCACTCAGCTGATCTAAGTCAAGTGCACGTTGACCCACTTATGATCGGTTTCAATCGGCTGCTTCGCTTCTGCCTGCATCATCTGTATCTTCCTCCTTGATGCCGATGCGTTTGAAGTTTCTTCCGGAATCGAGGCAGTTGAGATGGAGGGACGAGGAGGCAGCGATCGCGATGGCACTGTCAACGCAGGCGTTGACGAAGTAGAACTAGACTTTCGACCTTGACCGCGAAGTATTTTCGAGGTGCGTGCAGCCGAAAGCTGCTCTCTTCGCCCACTATTTTTTGGTCACGGCATAATGTTGAGTTTATTCACTCATGGGCATTCTCTGATTGTTTGATTGAAGTCGAATTTATTCGATTTGGTGCAAAACATAAACTAACTGAGAGAATTAGCGTTGAAGCGGCAGCCATGTTTACGATGCATTGTGGGCCAGGGAATCCTCGCTTTGGAGTCTCTGATTGGTTGAAACAAGTGGAATTCCCTCTCTAAGCTCAATGATTGGCTAGTGAGTTTCCAAACAACCCTGTGTACGCTGTTTGAAATCATCAACTAAAAATAGACCACTATAGTTGGCGGAGTTATTTCCCTTGCTGTGCTCGATCGAAAAGACGAGCTTTCCAACGGTACCGGGCGTGAACCTCTTCGTAGAATAGATCGAAAGTTACAATTTTTCCAAAAGTCATAAAATACGATGCATCAATGACGTTTTTTACGAGGAGTGATGTTTTTCAAAGCCATTTTATTCAACTAATTATCGAATGACAGGTCGAAAAAAACACGTGGGGGCATTTGCAAGTGTTTGAACTACTCAAAACTGATGTTATCTCAAAAACGTCCAGATATGAAATTTTCCCAACTTTTCGACCCGTGTCTTGCCTTAATAGTCTCCGAGAAAAATCCAACGTTAAAGTTTTAAACGGACGCCCGGACGGACGAAACGGGTGAGTACACAGACTCACTTTTGCTTCGCATGTGAGTCAAAAAGGATTGGTAGGTCAGCCTGAGCTTTTAAATTTTCTTAAATTTTTATATTTTTGCTTTTATAGAAGACGCCAGACTGAACATAAAGCAAGTTTCTCTTTGAATGAAAATGTATTCTTAAACATTAATAGTGGATTCCCTAAGTGCTCGTAGGGCAGGTGAGATGGGAGCACGCAGTTCGTTCTTTACCATAAATAGCATAAGGTTTGTTTTTTCACACACACACAAAAGTTTAGGGTTGAAAAGAAAGAAAAATTGGGTTGGCCAACTTACTGTGACACCATAACTACTTTTTTTCTGATCTATCTAGGGGGAGGGGGTGGGTGGGAGGGGAGGGGGTGGGTGGGTGGGGGTGGGTGGGGGAGGTGCAGGCACACACACAGACACACGCACACACACACACACTGGCGTACTTCTTATGTCCAAAGACATCCTTCTTCTCATAGTAGTACTAAGGCTTTCACACTCTCAACAGAGTTTCAACAGTAAACACAGCTAACTAACAAAATCCTTCCCAACAAAGTAACATAATTGCAATTGTCAATGTCCCTGGATTTGCACGTCCTACCAAGTGGAGTACCTCTGGTCTGTACTGTGGATGCCAGCTCACCTGGAGAGAATGCCACTGATTCTGTCTTGTGAGGCCAGACCATCATGTCTGATGCCATTCCCAGCACCAGCATCAGTTGTCCTGGAGAACTTTCCAGAGCCAGCCGCCTTGGCCAGCAGCAGCATGACCAGTCCCCGTGTCTGCAGACTGTTCTTCCCATCATGCACCAGGCCCCTGAAAGTAAAAGGACAGATGTGGAGTTTTTAAGTGACTTATCATCCATGCCTGGGACTCAAAACTGCTCTAAACTTTACCCCCTGATCACTGAGCTACTTGATCACTTTTCCATGAACACCACCTCACCTCCATCATTTGTTTGGGAATATTCCAACCTGACTATGGCTCAAGGCTGCTGCAAGGGTTTATTCTACAACAGTGTTCCATAATTGCACAATAGTATTCCGTAATTGCACTACAGTGTTCCAAAACTGCACTACATTGTTCCATAATTGCACAAGTGTTTCATAATTGCACAACAGTGTTCCATAATTGCACTACAGCTTTCCTCAACTGCACTACATTGTTTCATAAAGATCTGCATTACAGTGTTTCATTATAGGCAACCTGCAGCCGCTGGCCTCAGACTTGCTGCAGCCACTGACCACAGACTTGCTGCAGCCACTGACCACAGACTTGCTGCAGCCACTGATCACAGACTTGCTGCAGCCGCTGACCACAGACTTGCTGCAGCCACTGACCACAGACTTGCTGCAGCCACTGACCACAGACTTGCTGCAGCCACTGACCACAGACTTGCTGCAGCCACTGACCACAGACTTGCTGCAGCCTCTAACCACAGACTTGCTGCAGCAACCCAGCCAGTCAGGCACAACTGCTCCAAACAGGGAGCATTCACCTGACCATGGGCGCTCGAGAGCATACTCCGTCAGCAAACAGCCCTTTTCAGGGCTAAAAAACACCAAGAAAGAATACATTAGTCGGACTTAGTGTCAGGATTCACTTTCCCGTAATTGGCCTCACAGGTACCAGGTTTTACTCCTGGGTGAAGAAGGCAGTGCATGTTAACCATCTTGCCCAAGAATGCAATTCAAGGATTCATACAGCTTCAAACATTAAACCAGTGAGCTGGAAGCAACAGAAGGCAGGCCTTCTGACAAGTAGACCAAAGTTCTCACAAAGATCCACTACAGATGCCAGATACCAAGGAAACTATGTCATGCAGCCTTTTTCAGTCTTGTTTGCATGTGTTGTAAGGTGCTGGCATATTGGAGAGCATTGTTGAAGTTTCCAGCTTTGACGCGCGTCCCCCACACAGGGTCGTTGCCTAGTTATGTCACATGGTCAGGGCGGAATTCCCGAATTGCTTTTGAAGTGCCAATGTGACATCGCTTCATGTTAGCCCAGTGCATTCTAGTTGTGAGAAAGTTTTAGAGGCACTGCACAAAGTACACTGGTCCGCAAAAGTTAAGGGCCACATAAACATTTCTCTCTCAAAAGGAAACAAATTAAAAAAATATCTGCAATTCAAAGAATGATTTAATTCAACATTTAAGCAATTGATTTATGCCAAAAATTCATTGACAAGTCAAAACTCATTAGCTTGGCATCCGTCAGAAGCACCCCACCCCCCTTTCTGAAAGTTGCAAGGAAAGTCCAGTCAGTTTGTCCATGTTCAATAACGGGTGTGGCCACCATTTGCTGCCAAACAATCCATCACCCGTTGCCTCATCATATGTTGTGGGATGGCGAGCCACTCCTGCTGCAGGAACTGGAAGAGCTGAGCAGCATCTGCGGGATGGGGGTGATTGTCCACTACGCGGCGTCCCAGAATGTCCCACAAGTTTTCAATGGGAGCCAGGTCTGGGGATCGTGCTGGCCAGTCCATGCGGACAACCTGCTGACGCTGCAGAAAGTCCCTCACCACCACAGCACGGTGAGGGGTGGCGTTGTCGTCGTGTAGACAGGAGCCACGTCCCATGACCCGCAGAGTGGGGACGATGATCTCATCTCTGTACTTGATGCCGGTCAGGTTGCCTCGGATGAGGTACAGAGGAGTCCTCCCATGGAGATGAAAGCCTCCCCACACCATCACAGATCCCCCTCCCATAACGGTTGTGCTCTTGGACGCAAGCATCGATGAATCGCTCGCCTACACGTCGCCACACGCGCCTCCGAGCATCACTGTTCGACACGGTAAACCGAGATTCATCGGTAAACAGGACTGTGCCCCACTGCTGCCTGTTCCAGCGCTGATGGTTGCGGCAGAATGCCATCCGAGCTCGGCGATGTTGTGGTGTCAGCGGTGTTCGGATGGCAGGGACCCTTGAGTGGAGGTCCACCTTGTGCAGGCGTTGTTTTACGGTGTCCTGGGAGATGGTAACATTGGTGGCCGTCCTCAGGGTGACTCTGGCAGTGATTGTTCGGTCACGCAGTGCCAAAAGTTGAAGATAATGGTCTTCGCGCCGGCTTGTTGCTCGTGGGCGTCCGGAGCGGGGCCGTCCATCAGCACTTCCGGTGGCCTGGAAACGTTCGTGCAGGCGTTGGATGACAGAGTGGCTCACTCCAAGCCGTCTGGCGACTTCTCGGTCGGGAGTTCCATCCTGAAGCCACCCCAGCGCTCGTCCACGATCAAGTGTTGACAGTCTCTGTCTTGGAGGCATGATTATTGAGAGCCCTGGTTGCGGCCCTTAAATACCCGTTGGTTTGTAACTTTTGCTGAACAGTGGTCACTAGGGACATGGGTTGCACGTGCAATATGCCAGAAACCTGCAGCGACATTGCTTCTTCAGCGAAACTTGACTAAACTTTGTAAAATTTTCATGAATTTGCAATTTTTTGGGCTCCGCTGACAACACCTTTGCTCAACAGCAATGCCTGCATAACAGGTTTGGGCACTAGCAGCAATAAATAAAGTTGCAGCGTAGCCAACTTGCGTCATTTTCAGCGTCGTTGTCTCAGTGTAAAATAAATATTTGTAAAGCTACTGCGGACCAGTGTAAATAAGCTTGCAAGTGGGTGTGTGCAGGTGAGAGCACGACAGCAGACTGGTGAATGTGGACAACAGTCCAAGTCCTCCATAGGGAGTGGGTCCTTCATGATAATATTCAGTTCTGAAAGTGAAGTGTACATGAGAGTGCAGAAAACACATGTGAGAGTGAGAAGGCAGGCAAGAGTCCACCAACAGCCCTGAAAGTGAAGTGTACATGAGAGTGCAGAAAACACATGTGAGAGTGAGAAGGCAGGCCAGAATCCACCAACAGCCCTGAAAGTGAAGTGTACATGAGAGAGTGCAGAAAACACATGTGAGAGTGANNNGTCAAGTACCCTTCTGAATCCCAAATATTTTGTTTACATGCTGTTTCTGTATGGCCATAGGGTGTATTCTTAAAATACAATGGTCTTTAACTACCATTTTGTAGTACTATTGGTTTGAATTTTGTGTCCATGTTACGCGTCCAATTTTCCTATTGGCCGCTCATTTCCAGACCCCTGGAGCCTGTATTCTTGTCTAAGTTATCTTTTCACCTGCATAACTCATTGCATCCATTGTTAGGCTTTATGAAAAAGTGCATTGCAGACTATTTAAAGCAACTTTTTTTTTGCACCACCATGTCACACTTTTAGGCCCAGTTTCTGAGACAGACCCAGTAACTAAGGCTTTAACACTCTCAACAGAGTTTCAACAATAAACACAGCTAACAAAATCCTTCCCAACAAAGTAACATAATTGCAATTGTCAATGTCCATGGATTTGCACGTCCTACCAAGTGGAGTGAGTACCTCTGGTCTGTACTGTGGATGCCAGCTCACCTGGAGAGAATGCCACTGATTCTGTCTTGTGAGGCCAGACCATCATGTCTGATGCCATTCCCAGCACCAGCATCAGTTGTCCTGGAGAACTTTCCAGAGCCAGCCGCCTTGGCCAGCAGCAGCATGACCAGTCCCCGTGTCTGCAGACTGTTCTTCCCATCATGCACCAGGCCCCTGAAAGTAAAAGGACAGGTGTGGAGCTTTTAAGTGACTTATCATCCATGCCTGGGACTCAAAACTGCTTTAAACTTTACCCCCTGATCACTGAGCTACTTGATCACTTTTCCATGAACACCACCTCACCTCCATCATTTGTTTGGGAATATTCCAACCTGACTATGGCTCAAGGCTGCTGCAAGGGTTTATTCTACAACAGTGTTCCATAATTGCACAATAGTATTCCGTAATTGCACTACAGTGTTCCAAAACTGCACTACATTGTTCCATAATTGCACAAGTGTTTCATAATTGCACAACAGTGTTCCATAATTGCACTACAGCTTTCCTCAACTGCACTACATTGTTTCATAAAGATCTGCATTACAGTGTTTCATTATAGGCAACCTGCAGCCGCTGGCCTCAGACTTGCTGCAGCCACTGACCACAGACTTGCTGCAGCCACTGACCACAGACTTGCTGCAGCCACTGATCACAGACTTGCTGCAGCCGCTGACCACAGACTTGCTGCAGCCACTGACCACAGACTTGCTGCAGCCACTGACCACAGACTTGCTGCAGCCACTGACCACAGACTTGCTGCAGCCACTGACCACAGACTTGCTGCAGCCACTGACCACAGACTTGCTGCAGCAGCCCAGCCAGTCAGGCACAACTGCTCCAAACAGGGAGCATTCACCTGACCATGGGCGCTCGAGAGCATACTCCGTCAGCAAACAGCCCTTTTCATGGCTAAAAAACACCAAGAAAGAATATAATTAGTCGGACTTAGTGTCAGGATTCACTTTCCCGTAATTGGCCTCACAGGTACCAGGTTTTACTCCTGGGTGAAGAAGGCAGTGCATGTTAACCATCTTGCCCAAGAATGCAATTCAAGGATTCATACAGCTTCAAACATTAAACCAGTGAGCTGGAAGCAACAGAAGGCAGGCCTTCTGACAAGTAGACCAAAGTTCTCACAAAGATCCACTACAGATGCCAGATACCAAGGAAACTATGTCATGCAGCCTTTTTCAGTCTTGTTTGTATGTGTTGTAAGGTGCTGGAATATTGGAGAGCATTGTTGAAGTTTCCAGCTTTGACGCGCGTCCCCCACACAGGGTCGTTGCCTAGTTATGTCACGTAGTCAGGGCGGAATTGCTTTTGAAGTTCCAATGTGACATCGCTTCATGTTAGCCCAGTGCATTCTAGTTGTGAGAAATGTGACATCGCTTCATGTTAGCCCAGTGCATTCTAGTTGTGAGAAATGTGACATCGCTTCATGTTAGCCCAGTGCATTCTAGTTGTGAGAAATGTGACATCGCTTCATGTTAGCCCAGTGCATTCTAGTTGTGAGAAATGTGACATCGCTTCATGTTAGCCCAGTGCATTCTAGTTGTGAGAAATGTGACATCGCTTCATGTTAGCCCAGTGCATTCTAGTTGTGAGAAATGTGACATCGCTTCATGTTAGCCCAGTGCATTCTAGTTGTGAGAAATGTGACATCGCTTCATGTTAGCCCAGTGCATTCTAGTTGTGAGAAATGTGACATCGCTTCATGTTAGCCCAGTGCATTCTAGTTGTGAGAAAGTTCTAGAGGCACTGCACAAAGTACACTGGTCCGCAAAAAAATAAGGGCCACATAAACATTTCTCTCTCAAAAGGAAACACATTAAAAAAATATCTGCAATTCAAAGAATGATTTAATTCAACATTTAAGCAATTGATTTATGCCAAAAATTCATTGACAAGTCAAAACTCACTAGCTTGGCATCCGTCAGAAGCACCCCACCCCACTTTCTGAAAGTTGCAAGGAAAGTCCAGTCAGTTTGTCCATGTTCAATAATGGGTGTGGCCACCATTTGCTGCCAAACAATCCATCACCCGTTGCCTCATCATATGTTGCGGGATGGCGAGCCACTCCTGCTGCAGGAACTGGAAGAGCTGAGCAGCATCTGCGGGATGGGGGTGATTGTCCACTACACGGCGTCCCAGAATGTCCCACAAGTTTTCAATGGGAGCCAGGTCTGGGGACCGTGCTGGCCAGTCCATGCGGACAACCTGCTGATGCTGCAGAAAGTCCCTCACCACCACAGCACGGTGAGGGGTGGCGTTGTCGTCCTGTAGACAGGAGCCACGTCCCATGACCCGCAGAGTGGGGACGATGATCGGCCTGACAATCTCATCTCTGTACCTGATGCTGGTCAGGTTGCCTCGGATGAGGTACAGAGGAGTCCTCCCATGGAGATGAAAGCCTCCCCACACCATCACAGATCCCCCTTCAATTACGGTTGTGCTCTTGGACGCAAGCATCGATGAATCGCTCGCCTACACGTCGCCACACGCGCCTCCGAGCTTCACTGTTCGACACGGTAAATAGAGATTCATCAGTAAACAGCCTGTTCCAGCGCTGGTGGTTGTGGCAGAACGCCATCCGAGCTCGGCGATGTTGTGGTGTCAGCGGTGTTCGGATGGCAGGGACCCTTGAATGGAGGTCCACCTTGTGCAGGCGTCGCTTGACGGTGTCCTGGGACATGGTAACGTTGGTGGCCGTCCTCAGGGTGACTCTCAGGGTCTGGCAGTGATTGTTCGGTCACGCAGTGCCAAAAGTTGAAGATAACGGTCTTCGCGTCGGCTCGTTGCTCGTGGGCGTCCGGAGCGAGGCCGTTCATCAGCACTGCCGGTGGCCTGGAAACGTTCGTGCAGGCGTTGGATGACAGAATGGCTCACTCCAAGCCGTCTGGCAACTTCTCAGCCGGGAGTTCCATCCTGAAGCCACCCCAGTGCTTGTCCACGATCAAGTGTTGACAGTCTCTGTCTTGGAGGCATGATTATTGAGAGCCCTCGTTGTGGCCCTTAAATACCCGTTGGTTTGTAACTTTTGCTGAACCGTGGTCACTAGGGACATGGCTTGCACGTGCAATATGCCAGAAACCTGCAGCGACATTGCTTCTTCAGCGAAACTTGACTAAACTTTGTAAAATTTTCATGAATTGGCAATTTTTTGGGCTCCGCTGACAACACCTTTGCTCAACAGCAATGCCTGCATAACAGGTTTGGGCACTAGCAGCAATAAATAAAGTTGCAGCGTAGCCAACTTGCGTCATTTTCAGCGTCGTTGTCTCAGTGTAAAATAAATATTTGTAAAGCTACTGCGGACCAGTGTAAATAAGCTTGCAAGTGGGTGTGTGCAGGTGAGAGCACGACAGCAGATTGGTGAATGCGGACAACAGTCCAAGTCCTCCATAGGGAGTGGGTCCTTCATGATAATATTCAGTTCTGAAAGTGAAGTGTACATGAGAGACTGCAGAAAACACATGTGAGAGTGAGAAGGCAGGCCAGAGTCCACCAACAGCCCTGAGAGTGAAGTGTACATGAGAGAGTGCAGAAAACACATGTGAGAGTGAGAAGGCAGGCCAGAGTCCACCAACAGCCCTGAGAGTGAAGTGTACATGAGAGAGTGCAGAAAACACATGTGAGAGTGAGAAGGCAGGCCAGAGTCCACCAACAGCCCTGAGAGTGAAGTGTACATGAGAGAGTGCAGAAAACACATGTGAGAGTGAGAAGGCAGGCCAGAATCCACCAACAGCCCTGAAAGTGAAGTGTACATGAGAGAGTGCAGAAAACACATGTGAGAGTGAGAAGGCAGGCCAGAGTCCACCAACAGCCCTGAAAGTGAAGTGTACATGAGAGAGTGCAGAAAACACATGTGAGAGTGAGAAGGCAGGCCAGAGTCCACCAACAGCCCTGAAAGTGAAGTGTACATGAGAGAGTGCAGAAAACACATGTGAGAGTGAGAAGGCAGGCCAGAGTCCACCAACAGCCCTGAAAGTGAAGTGTACATGAGAGAGTGCAGAAAACACATGTGAGAGTGAGAAGGCAGGCCAGAGTCCACCAACAGCCCTGAAAGTGAAGTGTACATGAGAGAGTGCAGAAAACACATATGAGAGTGAGAAGGCAGGCCAGAGTCCACCAACAGCCCTGAGAGTGAAGTGTACATGAGAGAGTGCAGAAAACACATGTGAGAGTGAGAAGGCAGGCAAGAGTCCACCAACAGCCCTGAGAGTGAAGTGCAATTATGGTATTGCTGTGAACTGATTGTATTGCCATGAATCAACAAGTGCATGAATGCAGTCTTTTTTAAACAACTACTGACTTGGATTTGAACATTCTTGGCACAAACTAGTAGAACCTCATATCTATATATATAATGTCCACAACACATGAATGAATCATTAAAATGCTGCAGTCCATCAGCCACTTTTGGGGTATGTAAAGCCAATGACTAAAAGTGTCAGTGTTGATGATTTGAGTGAGAACACATACAGTCTTCTTTACCTTAGTAATTCTTCTTCTATGAATCACATAGTGTGATGCAGTTGGTCAAGTCTCATCCCCAAGCCACACTTTGCACAATGGATAAAATGTCCTACACAATTACTGCCTCCCTGGTCTTATTGGAAAATTCCTGAGAAAACAGGCTGGGAATATTGCTTATAAATGCAACATTATCTATTCTGTCTTCCCTTTCTTTTCTGTGTATTTTCCATTTAAATCAAGTGTGCATCTGGTTCAATATCTTTATGTCACTTCTTCAAAATTATAAGCAGATGCTTTCATAAGACATGACAGAAATGCTCTGCACATGTTGGGAAACTACATATTATAATAGCAGCTTTAAAATTGAATGGTTTTCAATTTGGTGTGTAACAAATTAACAAGACCGATCTATGACATTTTTAGCTTGACAACATATTTCGAGGCCGTTATCGATGCGAGATCTTGATTTGTTGAAGTTTTAATGGAGCCACCAAGCCTACACGCCTATTTGTTTTTAGAAATATAACCATTTTCCTCGCATTTATGTTTAGTTACGTTCGTATTTTCATTTTAGTGCGAACGTGCGTGTGTTCACTTTGAGAACTAAATCAAATGGGAGTACATGTATAGGTAACTTTGTCTAATTTCTTGCCTAGTTAAATTAAGTGGTTTCATTCATTTACATATTTTAAACCCCACAAACATGCGCACTATATGAGAAGGTGTTGGAGGGATATTCGCTTTTGCCTTGAATCTGTCCGCTTGAAGAGATTCAGCATGACCTCTACAGCTCTAGTCCTCTAAGTCTTACGATTACATCATGTCGGAGAGGGCACGTACCTGGCAGTTTTCAAGAGCGGATGCTTCGTGCCGACCAGCTTTCGCATGTGAAGCGCAACATTCGACAATTCATCACTCAGCAGGCAACGAAGACTAAGAAAGGACGTCGGATAGCCAACGATCTTCTCCGCGTCCGACACAGCTTTGCTCCAGTCAGTCACTTTCTGAGTGCTCCAAAAGCTCTGGTGGCGACGTTGAACACACCTAGTGCAATCACTTCCAAGATTTCTAACATCGTCAACACAAGAAGATTGAAACGAAGGCAACAAACGCAGTACACTGTTTGTCAGTGCACACCGCACATGCAATGAAATGCGAAGTGTCATCTTTGTCATGAAAACAAATCTCCAACCACGCGGTCCTCAGATCGCCGCCATGACCCACTGCGGGACAGTAGCGAAGGGTGCTTTTCCGAAATGACGTCATGTGATACTTTATAACCAAGAAAATTATCATTCTTTAATGTAAATTTTGAACATTCGAAATAGTAACGAACAATTATACTTCATCATTTTGTTTAATTTTTGTTATGTTTTAAAATTAGATATAGATATTGTAAAAATTTGTTTGTTTGATGCATGATGAAGGCGGCTGAAAGTCAGAGGGAATCCCCGCTCGGGTTGAAGTTTGACCTCGCACTGACTGAGCATTCATCCCGAAGGCAATCAACAAGTTGCTTTTCCGCTTAATTGTTGCAAATCTCCCCACCGACAGCATGTCTGCTCTTCGTAGATTAGCGCATCTAACCAAGGTACGTTTAAATAATCATTAGTCATATCGAAAACTAAGCATAATGCCGTGTACCCCGAATTTTATTGAACCCGGTTTCCAAGTAGAAGCATGTCACGGTGACACTGTCACGAATTCCGAGAAGGCTAAAATAAGCCTTTCGAGGAACTCACTGGCCACACTTGTAGAGACACGCGACAAGTCTTTCTAGGAACACAGTTGAACTCTTGATTTTGGGAATGCTGAATTCTCTTTATCTGTCATGCAACTGGAACCTGTTGCGACCGCGGGAACTTACGAGTACTGTGGCTGTGGGGGTGTGACATTGTAGTCTAACTCAAACTCAAAGAGGTGGCTTTTGATCGGCTGCGAAGATCAGCGGCGTGCGGTGGCATTTCGATCAGAATCTTGTCGTTGCGAGTTGGACACAAGGTAGGTTCGACTTTGATCTTGCATATATAATATCGGCGTCTGAGGCTGATGCTTGGTGATCGCCTGCAGAAGCAATTACAGTTGCTGTACGGACGCGCAGAGTGCGAGTGTTGCGTTGTTTACATCGAGCATGCACGTGTTTAGATGGTGATCTGTTGCAGACACTAAGACAGTTTGCGTTGGAAACACAGCGTTGAACGCGGAAACAAGAGTTAGGCGTAAGTTGTCGGGAGCATGATCTGGACAGTCCTTACGCTGTTGTACTTCGTGTGTGTGTGTGTGTGTGTGTGTGTGTGTGTGTGTGTGTGCGCGCGTGTGCGTGTGCGCGCGCGTGTGCGTGCATGCGCGCGTGCGTGTGTATGTGCGTGCGTCTGTGTGCGTGCTTGTGTGTTTGTGTGTGCATGCTATCTTCCTGCCTGCCTGCCTGTATGGGTGCTAGCCTCTCACTTACCTTACTTGTTTAATTGTCTTCTTGTCCAGTCATATGCCCTCCTGTCTAGCTGCCAGCTAGCCTGTGGTTTGTGTGTCTGTTGAAATGAATCAATGAAGTGCAGTTATCTAATATGATGTAACTAGTGTATACTGTATGCATGTTTCCTACCTCTCTCATCACTCTCTTTACTCCTCTATCCACAATGACTTGTATTCCATGAGTCACTGACAGAGTAGCATGAATCATAAAATGAGCACAGAGCTGCCATGAAATATGAATTGACCCTTGACCCAGTCTCTCCCTCTCTCTCTGTGTCGGTTGGTCTGTCTGTCTGCTCGCCCCTCCCTTCCTCCCTCCCTCCCTCCCTCCCTCTCTCTCTCTCTCTCTCTCTCTCTCCTCTCTCTCTCTCTCTCACTCACTCACACACACACACACACACGCACACACACACACACACACACACACACACACACACACTTCTCTCTCTCTCTCTCTCTCTCAAGCTCTCTTTCTCTCTCACACACACATACATGTTTGCCCATGCGTACACACACATTGATTAAACTGTGGCACAGGCATAAAATGATGGGAACTGGTGTGAAGTGAAGAGGACAATGAATGAATGACAGCACTTGTGTTGCACACCATGGGATCTAGATAAGCATCCATGAATGCAATGTGCGTTGCTTTCCATGTTTATGCAACTGTTTTGACATATCATTTAGAAATGTTTTCAACACTTATACATGCACTGTTGTGCACCGTAGCTGATGCTTTCACTTAAAGCTAGTTAGAGGAAGCTGAAAAACTCTGTAACCAATTGATAATGAAGTGGATATGCATTCGTTTTTCCATTAACTCAATGAAGATGCAGTGTCTAATACTAGACATTATATGTGCAGCCCACTGTAAGTAAACTGTCTGTATTCTGACCTGTTGACTGTAGATTATTGCCATGGAGTGCTATAATTCTGAGGAAAGTAATTTGGTGACAGGCACTTATGCCACCCACCCTGCGCCTGCCTGTGGAGGAAGGAGTTGGACTGTAGCTATTGCTAACAGAACCGGCCTTTGTCCTTATTGGACATCCAACCTTCTTTCAAATCTGGTCATGCACTTGCATGTTTGATGCATAAATAACTACCTGATTATATTTCAAGCAAGCGAAGCCAATATTTCATTAATTCTTTCAGCAGCTAGCTTATGGTGCATCATGTATGGTAAAGATGTTTTTTTTGTTGGCATCCGTCAGTCTCGTGAGACCATGGAGTATGCGCCAGGTTTGGTCAGTCCGGGGTTGAGCGGCAGCGCACTCTGTGGCTGTAGAGCCCGATCCTTGAGCGGCATGCTCTGTTGCATTTGTCACAAGTGAAGTCCCAAGTGAAGTCCTGGCGTGGCTCTGTAGATGCCGGCGCTATCCTCTGTCGTCTGCGTTCTCTCTTCTCCTCCCACTGCTCCTGTCTCCTCTTCTCGCTGGCCTGGATGCCAGTCTTGACGGCGTGTCTCCTGCTGCTGCGGTCAGCTGCTAACGTTTCCCAGCCTGCTGGGTTGATGCCTCCTGCCACCATGTCGCGTTTACAGACGTCCTTGTAGCGGAGGAGAGGCCTTCCTGCAGGTCTGGATCCCGTGGTGAGCTCGCAGTACAGCACATCTTTGGGTATTCGGCCGTCGTCCATCCTGCTGACGTGACCCAGCCATCTAAGTCGTCTCTGGCTGAGCATGGCGAACATGCTGGGCATACCTGCTTGCGCCAGAACGTCCTTGTTGGGGATGCGGTCCTGCCAGCTGATGCCCAAGATGTAGTTAGATATTATCCATTATGTAGATGTCAGGAAATACTGTTTTTCTCCCAGGCTTGAAAAGCTGGGTTTCCTTGTCCATTCACTATCACATCCTTGCCTGCAATGAGTGGAAGCTGTGTCCATTGCTCAGATAGGCCACTACCACTATGTCCCCTTGTACACTGTGGGGAGAATAAAGATGTGGAACATGCTACATTTTGTCTCATGCCTGTGCTCACTTAGCATCAAACACCTAGCTTTCCACGGGTTCCACCACATACATAGAGCCTATTATTAGATGTTGCATCTTGGTTGAGATCAAAAGGCACCTTTGCCCATGCACAATTTCTAAAGATGAATTTGTGTTTTTTATTAAAAGTATGCATGGATTCATTTTTTTCCATTCTTTTTACC